>JARJDQ010027514.1:0-18485 GCA_030264215.1 Geostiba sp. GC000077
ACACATTCATTTCCCGGCGCCTCCACGAACATTTTAATTTTACAGACGTTTTATTAATAAATTAATAAAAAGTGACTTTGTTAACATTTGGACCATGCAATAGCATCGCTGGAAAGGGCATGAAATGTGCCAACTTACCATTATTACCATTATTTCACAATTATGTAAATTTATGAGTTATTGCTCATTGAAACTTGCCAGTAATTTTTTCAAAATCATTCTGTTTTTCTTGTCAAGGAACGGTATGTATTTTATTGTTGTTGCATCTAACATGCACAGTAAAATATATCAAATTAAAGAAAATTTTACGCTGTGCTAATTTTATAATTGTGGTTGTTCTCATTTTTGAGTTATTGGGCCTTTAGTTAAAAAAAAATATTTGTTGACAAAAATCCTGAAAGCTCAAATTCAATGTAGAATACTAGTCCGATAAAGATGAAACTGAAAATCCACGCCATTGGATATTGGTGTTGACCAAAAACACGTCTGTAAAATGAAAATGTTCGTGGAGGCGCCGGGAATCGAATGTGTTTCCCCAATTGAAACTTTATGCAAGAAAAAAATAGCATTTTGCATGCTTAGATTTTTCCAAACTTTTAGTATGTCAAAAACGCAATCCACATCTTTATGGGAATTAGTTCCGATCAATCACTAATTATTTGCTTATAACTCCTGTACAATAAGTAGTTTGACACGGTGTTGAATATGTTGTCGCTGTTGTTAAATGTATTGGTAAAATGTGAAGTGGTGGGGGTAATAGTGCTGTCACCTCTTGACTTCGTCGGCGGATTGCGCAATAAAGAATCCCTGAGTATTTGCCACAATCTTCGCGCCTCGTGGATTTATCGATATCTTGGTGTCGGCGCCTTCGCTGCCCTTCACCTCGATCGCCAGCAGGAGCAGTTTCAGCTTGGTGAAGCACAACCTGCGACGCGCCCACAGCGAAGAAAAGGAAAGATAAAAAAACGAGCGTTAATCGAGGCGTTAGTTATCGAAGTGATGGGACGTCCAACTTGCGCTGAACGCCCATGTTATCAGAGATATCATGTCACAGTCAAAGCTGAGGTGGTGGCATTTACAGCTAAAGCACATTCACATGCGACAAGACCCTTTCATTCATTTATCAACTTTTATGTTGGCACATCGTGAAATGGTCTTCTTAAGGCATCGTGTGATCATGCATTTTAGGTGAAACATTAATCTGGAAAGCGTGCAGTACAGAAAATAATCCGCTAGATTATAAATTAAGCACCCCTAGATTAATACTCATTAGATGAAAGCCTAAAATCTAAAATTGAAAACGCTACAATCTAAGAGCCGTAAACTCTACTAAAACTGCTTTTAAGGTTAAATCAAAACTTCAAGTTAGTGCTGATTTTATCTCGTATTGTATCTATTGTACAAAATTTGAATTAAAATGGGAAAAATTAAAAATACAATTTTAGTTTCAAGTTTTCAAATGGACGTGGACTTCTGGACTTAAATTGTATTTTTTCTTCTTTGTTCACATTTTCATTGCTCTAGTTATCACAAAGCTGTAATCTTTAATCTACGAAATGCCAGAGTTGGAAAACGTACTAAAAACCACCCCCTGAAGAATTAAAAACCCCATCTACACGTCCGCATGGTGTTAAGATTAAACACTAAACGCGAAATGAAACGCTCGACATCAGTTGCAAGTCTGAACACCATGAGGGCGCATGGAAGTAACACGCAAAACACAACAACACGTGTAGGTCAAAAGGAAGATAATGTCAAAGTCAAAAAGTTATGTAAAATCTAATTAAGATACGCTAGAGCTAGAAATACGCTAAGCGTTACTCGTCACTCGCTACGATCTCTAAGCGCTACGCAGTTTTGGGTATTTTCGGTGTACATTGTGTCCACGACGTCGTGTGTCATGTTATTGTTAATTACAATGTTAGAGAAGTTAGTGCAAAATCGCTATTAAAAGTTAGAAATCGTTAAAATGGAGCCTGAGACATTTTTGAAATGCTTTTACAAGTTGCAAACGTATTAAGGGCGGTTTCGACACATCGCTCAACGTCGACAACCAATCTGACAATTTGAATATTGGTGATCGCGATCTTTTCACTGATTTCGTAAAGTTTTGACATTGCGACATCGTGTAGAGTAGTATTGTTTCGGTTTCGGTTTTCTGCATTTGTATTTTCAATTCGTTTCGGTTGTCTGGTTTAAGAGTGGGGGAGCTTACTCGCTGGCCTGCGGGAAAGTCATGCCCGTGAAGGATGGGGACAGAGTCTCAGTGTACATCTCGCATCCCGTGCCCTGCAGGTAATCGTTCTGCCAGCGCTGCGTGTCGGGGGACTGAAAACACACAAATGCAAAACCGCCACATGACACAAAACGGTACACACTTCGAAGATATAGAGAGAAAGAGAGAGAGAGGGCAGGGTCAAGAAATCAATTTGCGCTATAACCTCGTTCACTTCGTTTCGAGGACATCCTGTAGGTTTGGTATCATTATCGCTGCACACGCGAAACTTTTCAATTTAACTTTGTAATCCCTTGCCTTTCACTGACGTTAACAATAAACGCTCAAAATGCCCTAGTTCCCTAGTTGCGTGTCCTTTTTGGGCCCTGGAAGAGTAACTAAATCGTAATAACAAGCGTTCACTGTAAGGAGGAACTCAAGAGAAACAGAAACATAACGACGACATCGATAGCGGTTGTTAACTGTTGGAAAATGATGACAAAAGCGATTGCAGTTTTTGTTGGTCCCGGCGCCTCCACTTTTACTTCTGTTCACTCGATTTAAACGCCGCGTCAAAGATTCGATTGCTTGGCTTGGTGCATGTTTCAAATTTGCCCATGGCCAACATTGATTAGGAAATTCGAACTACTTGTGTGCCACAAACACAAAGAAAAACCATCAAAACACGGGTGATGTTAATCCTTTTGGGTCAACTAAGTATTACATGATTACATGATTTGAGTTAATATCGAAATCAACATCCAAGGTCACATCAATCCAAAAACACGTTCTCTGGGTGTGAAGTCAAATGTTGGCAGTACGCGGGAGAGAAAAGGTAGAAACGAAAACGAAAAGGAAAACAACAACGATAAGCAAGATAATGGCACAATGGGAATATTGTACACGTTAAGCTTTGATCGCTCGGTAAAATCGGCATGTTGTTTTGGTTGGTTCAGTGTGTGTGGGGTTTGATTTGCAGAGATATATTGGTAGCAAGAGAATGAGGGGGTGTGTCGGGTGTGGTGAGTATGGCTGTGTGTGTGTGGAGACGGCGGGCGCGCACTTACTCGGTGGCGAGAGCGAACGGCATCCCTATAAACGAGGGACTCAGTGTTTCAGTGTACATCTCCATGCCCGTGCCTCGCAAATAGTCATTGGTCCACACCTGCATGTCGGGCGACTGCAATCAGCATTAAACGGCATTTATCATCGATGTTATCTCTATGATCGTGCAGGCGAGCTGTTGGGGAGCAACGCACACACGCATCGGCGTGTGTGTCGGCACTTGCAAATTTCGAACGAGATCATCAAATACACACAGAGAGATACATACACAACGCATCGTTTCGTATCGTTCATGGTCCATATCATGGTAGCATGGTAGGATATTTATTAGATCGAACGGTTTATGGACCGTTGGGCCGTTGATGTTTTATGCGCTGGACGCTTCGAGCTTAGAAACGAATAAATCGGGTTTGTGTGTGATGATGAAGGGTGAGTATTTCTTTGAGGGACGGAAACGCTGATACATACGGTTTTGAACGAGCGCATGGCGAAGAGGTTGGCCATCATCGTCGAGAAGCCGGGCGCCAAACACGATTGAGCGATGAAGCCGAGTTTGAGCTCCGCCAGGCAGATCACGTCGTCGCCCTGCTTCCAGTCCCACGATGGAATGTTCAATAAATATGCCTGGATGGGGAGGAAAGAGAGCATTAATTTCCAGTTACCACTAGTACTATTCAAATTGTCAGCAAATTTACTGCAGGACTCATAAATATGTTATGTTTCTGCCAATCATTATATTATAAATTATAAAACTAGAGGTGCTGATTTGTTGCATTAAACGCAAAGTCTGTAACCGTTCTAACATGGATCGTCCCAGAAATAGGCTTTTAGATGGGACTAATGAAGAAGACAAACGTAAATTTTAATTTTTTTTTTGAATTTTATTCCGATATTTTAACGTATTCTTTAAGCCCTTTTTTTAAATTTTTGTTCGACTTTGGTGACTCATCTCGCCTTTCCCCATAAAGCGACATAGAAATGAGTATCTGTTCTCAAAAACTTAAATAATTAATAACTCGAAGAATAATTTTTTTAAAGATGTGCCTTTTTCACTAAAAATCCTTAAAATTATTCGAGTTTAATAGGTTTTTATAAATTTAAAAATCCTCATTCCCACAAATGTTGCCAATTCTTTTTTCAAAATTATTTTTTGTTTGATTGTTGTTGCATCTTACATGCACTGTGATATATATCAAATAAAGGAAATTTCACGCCCTTTCCAATGATGCTAATTTTGTAATTGTGATTGTTCTCAATGTTGAGATATTCGGCGTTTAGTACAAAAATCACGTTGTTGATAAAAAAGCTAAAAGAAGCGATATTTTGCCAAATACTTTAAACACTAAATTCAATGTAGAATAAACTAATTTTCTGTGTGCAGCCTTAAATGAACCACCTCGCAAATAAAAGGAAACATAGATTTGTTTCTTTGTATGTTTTTATGTAAGTTTGCCACCTCGGCAAATCCAAAGTTTTAGTCCGATAAAGTTGAAATTAGGTTCATTGGTAGATAATAGTGAGGAAAAAAACACATTGGTTATGTCTTGATTTGATACTCCGTCCCTTTGGCAATTCGTGATTGTAGAGGCGCCGGGAATAGTCTGAGTTTATCTATTTGAAAATCCGTGCTAGTGTGTTCCCTTTGCATGCAATCCCCATCTTTTTAGGATGGAATTAAAAGATGTACATTGAGAAAAAGAAAAGGACGTTCATTATTCTTCTATGAAAGGTAATAGATATTAAACAAGAACCAATATTGTCAGCAGTGTCTATTCTAACATCAAAAACCCTATAGTACTAAAAGTTAATCAATTCCCTTTTCGCAAATTCTAAATTTATTACCAAAATAGTAAGTAAATTCTGTTCATGTCTAGATGTCTACGTTATAAAACATGACTAATTAGTTTTTAGAGGTTTCTTTCAACATTTTTGCAACCGGTTTTAATCCATCTTTACAAAAGACCAAGTAGTATGAAATATATTCTAGTCTATCAGTTTGACAAACTTTTCTTACCTTATTGTGATACTGCATGAGTTGAATGATCACTCGAATGTCATCGCTATAATTCTTGATTGAAATAACGCGCATAATGTTGGCGGCGTCCTCAGCATCAGGATCCTGGCAGTATTTGTTGGCTAATACTAGGCACGCATCGGCTTCGTGTACCTGGATGGTGGAGGCGCCAGAAAGAGGAAATAAATCATTAGACGACTGCACCGCCGGCCCGCAAAACACAAGGCGCCCGCAGCCGCGCACGACCGATTAATAACTTTAATTAAAAGTGGCTCGCCTGATTAATTGCTCCTTATGCGTACAACCCACCGCACAAAACCGCACGAAAAGCCAATCCAATCGGTCGTGCACGCCGCACGAGCGCCATTTGCGAGAAAAACCTCATAATGATTATCACATCATCGTGGATTCAATATTGATATTATATCATCAAAAAAGCATCTTTTAAGCAAATAAGCTTGAGGGGAAAAACATGGCAAGATTCTCTAATAAGAAAAAATGTGATGAGGAATTATTTCAAGATATATTGATGACATGATGTTTGAAACGTTTCTCTTTGCTGAATTTTATTTAAAATTTGGTATTCACTTTGTTATTATATCATTGATATAGTATAAAGTTCTAGAATGCGATACTACGAATAATGCAAATTCTAAGAGAACACTGATCAGTAATAAAAACGTTCAAGAGAAAGAAAATGTTTATATCAATATCAACTACGCAAATACGTTCAGCAATCGCTCATCATGCAAAGAAATTCTAGGAATGTACACATTTCGGCAACAATTTGCTCGGTAATCATCAGACAAAACAGATGCGGATTTAAATTGCTCACTTTTGCGGCTAAGTTATGTTGCAAAGATACGAATGGAATTGGTGCAGATAAAATTGAAACGATTTATTGTAAAAAAAAATTGGTATAGATATACCTAGCCTCCTTTCTAAAATTCAGTTCAGAGTTTTGCTAGTCCACGGAAAGCCCTCTTACGCAAAGTTCTAAAAGTCAATTTCAGGTCTCAGAATTCTCGAATCACACACCTGCTCGCATCCATCAACATGGCGCCGAACAGGAGGTGAAAACCCGAAGGCAATTTGGAATATTTTTAGTTTTTGTGCGGAAAAACAATTTTAATTCGCGTCGCGCCGTGCGGGCTATAAACAGAATCGCAATCATTCGATCGTTATCGCTGACTTTTAGAACCTCGGATCGTTACGCATCTATTTTCGGTTGGCATATATTCCGTGTGTGTTTCATTGTTCCCCGAGTAATCGGTTGCATTTTGAAACAAGGTCAAGTATATCCATCTAATGGTAACTGTACTTAGTTTGGTTTGGTCGATTGATGAGATGTGTGTGTGTGTGTGTAAATAAAGCATCGATTGATTGGCACATGGCATCTCAGGTGTGAGTGTGAGATGTGAATGTTGGGGCTGTGTTACAATTCGGCAACTCGCTACTGGCGGCGTTCGCAACGCAAACGTCGGGAGGCTGGTAATACGTATCAACGGAACAGAAAATCAACCAAAGGCATGCCTTTCAAAAATAACTGTTGCAAGTAGTTAGTTGTAAAGAGGTATACCCATATCTCCCGTGTGTGGTTCGGACCTTTTTGGGGGCGCGTCGTAAACACAATCAAAGGACTCAACGAAACAGAACAAAATTGATCAAAATGAAAAAGTCGACGCTAGTGGAGAGGCAGTACACGATAAACGCCAATAAAAGAGCCAACTTACCACGCAGGGTGGCCCTTCATCAATCGGGGAACGTTAGAGTGTTTACAACCTAGAGCCTAAAGAGCTATGGGGCCTGAGAGAGGTGGGAGGTGGGTTCACTCCTGAACGGAGTGGATTGAAGACACAGACAGAGACAGAGAGTGGGAGTAACATCAACTCCAGGTTAGTCATTCTGCACCTGGTCTTTGGGTCTCAAAATGGTTGCAGTTCTTTTTTGAGGCTCTGTACGGAACATCTTACCTTGGACCACTTCTAGTCTAGTGTATTCGTTACTGTTACTCTTATATTTACAAACACTGACCAAGGAGCAAAAATGATTCGAATGTGGTCCATTCACGCGCTACAGAAAACTCCCTCGCCCCGTCATGGGGGTTCGGCATTGATTGAGCATTAAAAACACAAAAACATAAAACAAATACCCATCGACCAGACAATCAGTCATCAATTCAGAATTCAGTAAAACACGTAATATCGACATAGCGCTCAGTTTCTTTTTTTTTTCTCAAATATTCTATTATTTTTTTTTTGTTTCTTTCTGTTTTTTCTTTAATTTGAAAAACTTCGCCTAGATAGAGAAGAGCATCCTTACCTTGACCCTTTGTAGGTCAATAGGGTTCATGATGGTACCCTGGAAGAATTCTACGGTAGTGAAGTGTCTCTTGAAGAGACCTTCCAGTTCTAGGTCAGGTGGTTTCCTGCACATCCCAATAGTTTACAAAACGAGAACAAATCAAATGCTACTCGAACAACAACAACAGAAAAACGCAAACTGGGAAACACAAGAACAACGGTAATCAAAGTAATATACGTAATCGTAATTTGGGACGACACCTTGTTGGGGGTTACTCCATCAGTACGCAGACGACTTGCTCAGTCAAATTTCTCGCTCGTTACCGCATGCAGTTTTGTAATAAAATAGTTTGATATAATAAAGGCATATGTATCCAACTACTCTGCAATAACATGGATGACCAACCAATAATCCATAACCTCAAACCTATGCCATCCACTAAGCAACAGTTCCAAGAGGCAATGATGTGATGTTTGAAGAATTGCGGATTTTAGGTCAGGCATTGTTAGTCAGTCATCGAATCGAACAAACTCAAAGAGTAAAAATGAAACGGTGCGCTCTGCAGGTAAAAAAGAAGCAGAAATTGGCAAAAACACACGAACGATTCCGAGATGATGATTATTTTTGTTTATATGCTCAAGTTGCCTAGATGGTACTTTGTTGCGTTTTTTTTTTAGAAAGAATTGTTGCATTTTGTTGGTTATACCTTGACACGTTCAAGGTCAACAGCGTTCATCATCGATCCCTGAAAAAACTCCACCGTCGTGTAGTGTCGCTTCAGTAGGCCCTCCAGCTCCAGATCGGGCTCCTTTCTACAAGAGGGGGTGTGTGTGGGGAACGGGGGAACGCACAAGAAAAACACATCATCAAACGTGATCTCCGATTTCAGGCTTCAGACTTCGATACGGGATAATCGAATATTGAAAATTGAAATTGAAAGCAAAGTAATAAACAACACACAACAGGGTTACAAACAACTTGGAAGCGTATTTAGAGTGAGTATATCAAGAATCAAGGTGCGTCCAAGGTGCTTGTAACTTGGTCCTTTTGATGGCAAAGTAATTGATCATCGTACCTGTGCAGAAAGACCACCTCGACGTCGACGTCCTCCCTGTCCTCGTGCAGGAAGTCTTTGAGAAAGTGTGATACCGACTCGTAGGTGATGTGACCGCAGACCACAATGTGCCTGAACTCAGAAAAACGAGCATTAGTAGAGGTCCCAGTGAAATGTCAGCATGTCAACTCAAATCATCGCACACACCACTAGCCATGGAACTCATTATTTCCTTCATTTTCGCCTCTTAACCGAAAATGGCGTACTTCAATGGCTAGTGTCTGTTTGCTTTCATACCATAAACTGTGACATCATCTAAGTTTTCAAAAACTTGCTAATTGATAATTGTAACCCATGATGCTCATGCTGTTAATAAAAAGTCATCAAACACTACATGTTTAAAAAACTTGGAGAGAGAAAAATGGGAGAAAATGTAAGAAACCCACAAACCAGGAGGTGAAACCATAACAAATCAAGGCTCTAATGCTACGGTTACCTAAGAGAGGTAATCAAAGAGGTCTTCTAAATGCAAATTTATTTATAGCGCGTCGGTATTTATAGAACTGATAATCAATCAACTCCCGGCTTGGTTTGCTGCTTAATGGTTTGCATTTAGAGGTGTTTTCTTTCGGAAGAGTTGTGATTACAATCGGATTCAAATGCAACGCAGTGCCTAAGAGTTCATATTAGAGGTTCACAAACCGACTACGCAACAAAACGAAAGACAAACGAAAAACGTAACGTAACGGAAATGATATCGATTCGCTTCGAATTTTCGAACAAACGCACGTCACGCACACAACCACACGCAAATCGTTAGTGTCCGTTAATCGTTTAATTTCGTCGTCAGACTTGCACACTGCGCATGAGATACGCGAATACGTGGGGAGTATTAATGAGCGGTTTTAGTGCAGCTATAGATCATATTTTTCATGTGACAAATTGAGTTTGAACGATATGGATCAAAATCACTTTGCCTGGAACATAAATAAGGATTTGAGTATAATGACGGGTGGGTGAAATATGATTCGTAGTCACGTTCCAGGGACAAATCAAAAAGCATTCCGTTCCGTTCTATTTGCCTAGGGATGTGAATATGCATAATCATTACGAAGGGGATTATTTCTTTGATTGAAAAGAGATTGTTTATGTACAGGGTGTAAAACGCCTGATGTGCACACTGCCTGGCCGCGCATCACAAAACTTATTTCCACGTGAGTTTTCAGTTATCAAAGAAGAGCACGGAGCATGCATATAGAGATTTTCACTCGCTAACACTGACTTAGGTCCTGTTTGAAAAATTTAGAGTCATTTTCCGATATTCGTTCCAAACAATGACTTGAAATGAAGACATCAAAAAGGGATATCGTGACAGGGAAAGAGATATAAAATGTAAGAACAATGTATAAACAGGGACGTACCAAGAAGCGTGCAGGGGGGAAACATTAAATAAAATAATTTAGGAAGAAAATGAAAAACACACCAGTCGTTCAATGAAAATCTATACCGCTTATTATACGTTTTTATCCCAGCTAGAAATCTCATGAGCATTGTTTTTTTCGAATCTTTCCGTTATTACATGTTTCTAGCTAGGATATGGTTGCATAATAACTACTCTACAACAAATTGCGCGCGGTAACAATACGCCTCCAATCCATTAATCAGAAAAACGATTATGTGACAGAAATGAAACAAAAAAAAAAACAGAAACGAAAAGTGGAACTGAAAATTTAACGGTAACGGTAAACATAGGATTCATGTCAAGATGAAACTAGCGAGTGTTATATAATAACAGTAATATAGTATAGAAGATTCTCATCATCAACGCAAAATTAAAAACAACAACCAAAAAAGTTTGGAAATTAATGGAAATGAAATTTAAACAAAAAATTAAAATAATAAATGAAAACATTGGTATTCTAGGATCTTCTCACCTTCTGCCTCTTTCGTTCTTCAAGGTGCCACCATACTTTGGCCTAGTCCCGATCAAGTCAATAATCTCGGGGATACAACTGGCAAATATCGCCTAGAAGACGCACCCAGCCAGAGAAGGGACAGACAATTAACAAAATCAAAATCATGTTCGCTTCGAAACAAGAGGCACAAAGGAAAACAAACTAGTAATGTCTATAAACTGTTTCAGTTCTTTTTAAAAAGATTTTTCAGATTAAACTTTTGAACGTGTTGCTCTTTCTGATATATAGAATTTTGCTTCGTATTTCGTCTTTTTCTTAGTTTTGCTGTAAGCTAAGAGGATAAATGTAATCGGACTTTGAAGGACCAAATATCCTGGTGTGCGTTGTGGGGGTAGAGAGAGAGGTTGGTGAGGGGCCAAGGATGAGCATGGGATGTTTTGATACTGTTCAGTTCGCATTCGTTATCATATCGCATCAGTAATCCATCTAGTTAAATACCACAACAAAAACAGTCCACAGTCCAATTAGAGGAGCCTTATAGGTCTTTGAAAATAACGGAAAACCGAAAACGGAAACGCACGCTCGCTGTATGTTTTTTTTTTTTTTTTGGGGAGGAGGACATTTTGCGAACCCGCAATCCATAGAGCCAGAGAAGGAACGGAAAACGAAATTACAGACAATCAGAATCAGAAAAAAAAACGCTAACCAGCGTGGCGATAAATCTCTCTGATCTAGAAATGGAGGGCACACGTAATGAGAGCGAAGGGGAAAACATACAACTTAATTGCAAACGTAAGAAATCCAATTCCGGCGATTCTATTACGTTTTATTTGTTTGCTTCTTCGAATTCGCTAATGGTCTAAAGTCTAATGCATCCTGACTTCTGTTTGCTCGTGATGTGAATGGAATTGATACGATAATATATAAATGATTGAAAAAAACGCAAAATTTCAGTGTTCGCTTCCAAACACCCAGCACATTCGCACGAGTTGAGAGCGCGGCCTTGCGTGGCGCTAGCAGGCTGTGCGGGCAAGAGTCTCAAAACTTGAATCAAAAACTTCAACTCAAAAACAGAACAACAACCAAAAAGAAATCAAAACTCAACCAAACGGAAAACGCAAAACTTTCAGTAAAGTCAATAATTAAAACGGGGGGGGGGGGGTGCCCTACTACTTGGTACTGCAAATACTGCAAAGATACTAAAAAAACTGCTTTCATCAGCTACGGTTTCCAAAATAGATAATTATATGTAATATATAGGGGGGCTAGCTATTTGTACGTAACTTCTAACCAGGCTTATCACTCATCCCATTCTGTATGCTCTTTCCAACAAATCCCAACAACAGCAGCAACAAACAATTCGCGATAGAATGTTGATCAAGTGAAAAGTGGCGAATCGTCTTTTGATTAGAAAGGAATTTTGGAGCATGGTGAAGTGTGAATTATTGGAGGTTGAGTTGGCGTAGAGAGACTCGTTAGTTAAATATGTGACGCATGTTGATTAGTGGATTAAGCATACAGAATGCAGTCCAAAACTTAATGTTCGGCAGCTATGCATCTCGTAAGCATGCCAAGAAAAGTCAACTTCTAAGTAAAAATGGTGAATATTTGCTTTGTTGGTAAACTAATGTGTTTGTTCCACAAAAAACAAGAAATTAAGAAAAAGCTGCCTAACCCTCAAATAGTGTTAGTAGTAGTAATATTATACTTCAATATTGTAATGTTTTATTAATTTTTGAACGTTTTCTGGAACAAACTGTCAAAGGGTAGAAAATATCATAATATAGATTCAACATTGAATATTTGAGTGTGATTTTTTATGCGAGCACTATATGATGATGTGACCTACCCTTTGATTGATAGTGGTGGGGGGCGAAGGTATCAAAAATGGTATGTAATGTAATATAGCGCAAAGCATAACCCAAGTGCTACAAAGTATATAATTATACATTATTTATAGATATAATATAATCAATATATATATATCATAATAAAGGTAAAGGTAGCGACATTCCTCGTGTTAAATCAATCAAATATATATATATATATATATAGACAACTCTTCAAATATATATAGGCTTAGTATGTCTGTGTGATGTCTGTGATATATATATATATAGATAGATAGATAGAGTTTCGGGGGCTGTACCTGCGTCGCACATCTTTGCTGTACTTTCCGGCATACTTGGGTCGATTTGCAGCGAGCTCAGTGATCTCCGGAATCCAGCTGGCAAACACCGCCTAACAACCCACACACCCATCAGGCTCCTCGTTTAGGACCCACAACAATGTTTGTTTTTTTTTTGGCAAAAATCTACTATTACTACGGATTAGAAAGATAAGGACACACTTTTGGTCCTCACTACTTGCTTGATCATTTTATTTGCTTTTGGTTTTGCTTTCGTTTCCGGTATACACTTTGTAATTGTATTGGTACAGCTTTGTTCTTCAAATTTTGACTAACTTGGTGTTACCATTAGTTCAAGGGTTGTCATGTCACTACGAAAGAAGTCCAACGTCCAACTACTAAAGAGTCAAATGTTACCAAACACAAAACAGGAAGACAAAAGAGTTAAGTTTACAAGATACAAGATCACAAAAGTTAACAAGTCACAAGAGAGTTTGGTGCAGTTTACTAAATACTAAAAGAGATAGAGAGATAAAAAGAGAAGGTGTGTGAAAGTTATCAAATTCCCAAAAAATAAAATCGTTTACAATACGTTTTCAAACGAATAGCAAAGATGGGTCGCTGGCGCTGGCGCATTTCAAATCGTTATTCGATTAGTGGTGCGTTACCAAAGAAATGAGAGAGCCCAATTAATTCAATTAGTGCAGGCATTAGTACTCATTACATCATACGTTAATTAGTGTTATCCCAGGGAGGGTTCTTTGAGTAGTTCCTGCTTTCCGTGTGCGTGCTTTGGTCTGAGTGTGCGTGTTGTGTGCATTTTCCGAAATACTTGTATTCTCATTGAATTGTAGCGTTGATGACATTTTTTCTTCAATATTTCGCTTCCTTAGTACGATAAAAGTGTGATGTACCTTTTTCCATGCTCTCGCTTGTACTCGCCGCAGTATTTGGACCTAGTGCCTACAAGATCTATAATCTCTGGTATGCTACTAGCAAAAATTGCCTGGAAATATAAGTGGAAATGTTCATCACATTTTATTGCACTGACATCGCAATAATAATAATGTTTGTTGGAAGAAAGTAGCGTTGGCTTTAGGTTATGTTTTTTTCAAGCTGAAATGTTGTAAGTAAGGTTAAGAGTTGTAAAGAGTGTCGCATTTGTTTGAAATAAAATAACATCTAAAGCCATCTCATTGTAAGAATCCATCGAAGTCACTCACTACTTTGAACGTAATCGTAACTTCTTCGGATGCAAGAGATCATATAAAACATGTAAGCCTGCCATAAAAGCGCATGCGTACGGCCAGCCCTCAATATAGGAATGCACTACCAAGAAAAGGAACTGAAAATAGAATCAAAAGTTCCACTACCAAACACAGAGTACATTTACCAACACAATTACAAATATGCTGAGTATGTAGAAGAGTACGAAAAGTATAAGAGTAACGCGTAACGTAAGAGGAAACCAAATAGTCACAAAATCAAAACCAAAATCATAGAGATTACGAGTATTGAATACAGAAGCACATTTACTCATGGCACAACTGTGATATGTAACAAAAAGTACCTAAATATAATCATATATCCCAAGTATCAGTATTTTTTTTATTTTCTTTGCTCTGTTTTTGCTTTTTCGGGATTGCATTGTGATTGGGATTGTATCTGTGTTCATCGCACACGTTTCAAAACATATAGAGAGGGGACGGTCATGTCATTGGACGGCATTGAATGAGTTTGGATGTGTGAACAATAATTTTTCTGCTTTTTTGTTCTTTACAGCAACATCTAATGGCAGAGTCCTCATGTCACCGTCGCTATAGCAAGTCTGTTGCTATGCTCCATTTCGTTACAATGGCAACGGCGCACGAGGACCAGAATTTTGAATTGGCACGAAACAAGAGATTTTTGCTAGCAAGCGCACTTTCCACTCGGCGGCTGCTCACAGAACGGCAATGAACGAAAGAATAGAAAGAAAGAGAGATAGCCAGAATGGGAGGTTGCATTTTCATTGAAAATGGCAAATTTCAAACAAAGGCATATATTCGAATATAAGTTTGGCTTAAGTTAAGTAGAAGTATATATATATATATCAACGTGACTTACCAAGCCGACGAGCAGGAAGAACACGAGAAACGTGCGCCCCAATACGGTGTGACAGTACACGTCACCGTAGCCGACGGTGGACATCGTCACGATGAGAAAATAGACGCACTCCCAGTATGGCAACGGTTGCGGATTTTCAAAGTCTAACGGATCGCCCGAGTTCTCAAGCTGGAAAAGACAGTCGCAATTTCGCAAAAGAGACAAACGGTCAGTTGGTTCTGCGTGCTCCTTAAACGCTGTGAGCTGTTAGGACGGTTATCATCACGTCATCAGTTCGGTCAACATCATCATCACAAAGAGGAAGAAGAAAGATGTTAGTTTAGAGAGATACACTCAAGACAAGCGAAGATGGTTTAGTTACTTGAAGATTTGAAGATTTTTAGGGGTAGTAAGTCGCATTAGTTGCTTATCATGCGTTATACACATACGCACTGGCTCTGCGGTCCCTTCATTGTTAACCAGTTTCATTTTTAGTTTCGTTGTGTCAATCTGTATTCCGTTATATTCGCCTCTGAAGCAGACTCCGCGTAAACGGAGAGCATTAGTGATGCAACCAACCGAACTTGGACGTACTGTCATTGACCTGTACCTTGTGCGCTGAGCGCACTGCGCAGTCGCCCTAGCGCTTACCCTCCCATGCCTATCATTCGTTTGACAACGTCCGCGTCCGATGGCCATCTCCTTCCCCCCACACGCTCTCCGCACGGTCGTACTTGAGTGTCGAATAACGGCGGAATACGCAGCCGCACAATCGCAATGAATTGGACATACATAGAACTTACCAGATGAATAATTCCAGCAGCAGTAAGCCACACCGATATAAATATGGACACTAACTGAGCAAGACGTATAGAGCTGGAAGTTTTAAGTATGTTCAAGTACTGCAGGATGTCCGGCACGGTCATCAAACGCAAAGCACGAAGAAAACGGAGACCTGAAAGTAAGCGTCAATCAATTATGCCCGTCAACAGTCGGGATGGGTGATCATCAGCATCGGGGACGCTCTGTTCGCGCGCTCGTTCTTCTGCTCTTTTTGCGCGCCTGCGCTTGTAACCCAAAATGGCATTGATGGATGGGCGTCGCGTTGGTTCGATGCGATTTTAATTTCGCGACACGCGGATATCAATCACGAACGGCATAAATTGTTGACACCTTAATCACCGCACCATAAAAATCCCATAATGGGTAATTCATTTGCTCCAGCCCAGCAGCAACTAACCTTATTCTGACCTTCATCTCAAAATCCTAACTGCCTTCCCTCTCCACTCCAAAGTCCCAATAATTTCTAATCTAGGCTGGTAATAAGTTTCCAATTACAGCAACTGACATAATGTAGTTTCAAAACGTAATTATATGTGTTAACACCACAGCGTCGTTATTAAATCGATGCACAAAGATGGAGGATAGCTTTTACGAATTTATTACTCACCTCCTGACGCCGTCTAAAGTCATCTAAACCTGTGAAAGTCAAACACTAGAAAGCACAAGGTATAAGTGTTAATTCGTTGCACGACGGTGATGCGTCAGAGCGTTAGAAGCTATTTTGATATCACATAACCTCAATTCACTGCTACTTCATGCTCTACGGTTGGCTTTATTGAATTTGTCGTCGACACATGTTGTCCGACCATCCATCATGCTAATCGCCCGTCACGTGATGGGCACATGACCGCGATCGACATCGCCACCCCCCTCACATTCAGTTCGTGTTTCTTGCGTTTGGCGAAAACGCGTTGTGCAATGACATTGTGTGCGCACGTGTGACTTTGGTGTGGCAAGGACAATCGCACGACCTGAATATGCTCACATAACAAAACAACGACTGGAAAGGAATTTGTCAACACAGAGGAGAATGACGCGTAACGCAGAACGCACAACTCAAAACACAACTCAAAACAAAATGGCGCCGAAGATCATGTTACCCAAAATGGCGCCTTGACGTCTGTAAGAAAGGCATAAAGTTTTGCAGCATTTGTTGGCCGTGTGATTTGTGATGAAACTAGAAAAGGGGACTTACCTTTCCACTCATTGTTTTGCTATGCGCATGCGCTTGGTGGTTTTGTCGCGGTTATTGGCGTGTCTGGCGTTGCGAGCGTCGCACGAGCGGACCGGCTTAATAATTAATTTCTTCAATAGTTACCTATCCACGTGCGATCCAAATAAATCGAAACGAAGGACGGGGGTATCGTGAAATAGTCTACGAATGAATACATTTCTAGCATGAACCATAACTTATCGCTAGCTGCTATAAACTGTAACAGAAGAGCACACACATCGAAGGAGTCAAATCAATTTCCTTTGCATTCCAACCCATTGCGTAAAATTTCAAAAGATTGGGTACATTGTATCTATAACTCAATTGAAATATTGGAAACGTTGCTGATCTCCGAGGGGTTCAATTGTAAGTGTCACTAACAAAGGTAAGAAAATTTAATTTACAAATATCCGGAAGCTTTTTAGAATAGCCAAAACATGTCTTTGGAAAAGGGTACAGATTTTGAAAGTAAAAATGCACCATGACTTTTTTGCAACAAAGTTATATTTGAATCACCCTTCAGAAATCAGCATTTTTTTCTACGCCGCAAAATGTATTAATATTGATTGTGTGATTGTTACACATGTTTCCCAGAGTAATTGACCACCACGTAGCGCGTATGAATAGGCTAGACGCGTAATTAAAACGTCGTTAATCGCGACTACAACAAGTGGAACTCTCCCACCGATCGACGATCGACGCAATACGCAGCACCCTTCCGAATACTTACTCGTATAAAAAAATAGACCATAAAAAATATGTTGAAGGCAAGGTCGATCTGTTGCGTGATATTGTCGCTCCACTCCTGGCAGCGTTCCACGCCATCACTGGAAACAATGAGACACACAAATGAGCACAGTCACAGTCAACGCGCTGCAGCTCCGAAGAAACTTTTCCTCCATCTCAAGGACAGAAATGGAACACGAGAACACGACAGAAACAAAAACTCAACCAAAAAAAAAGCATAAAGAGGTGTTCGCTTCGAGTTGACTCTGCACCTGGCATGATCACGAATCACGATCTTATTTCTGCATTAAATTTGTTACAGAAGCATTCGTGCCCCAAGTGCGCCAAGGTTTATTGCGATAATTATTTATCCGCCTTTTTGGGTTTTAAGAGCTTGCCGCTCGACGCGGCGATTAGGGGAACGAAGCGGCCACAATCCGGCACCGATCATGAAAGGCCCTCCTCGTGAAAGCAGCCCACACATTAAGATACGCGTGGAAACGCCTCCGGGCGGCGGCGGTGACGGCGACAAACGCGCTTTATCGCAAAAACATGACGACCACTACAACTGCCCCGAGACCATTAAATCCTTGATATACCGTGCGTTTATTATTCAGTTATACAGATGTTGTAATACATCTTAATCTGACGTTATTGTAAGTTAGAGTCGTGGGAGGTAAATACAGGGTGTTTACTTTACAGTGCTTGGTGGGGATAGGGGTCATCAAAACAAGAAGAAAATTTTAATACATGAAGATCCAATACTCAATGGTTCTCGAGATATACCCCTTTGAAATGTTTATTTACTCCTTCTAAGATAAGGCTATTATAATATTTTTTTACTGTAACTAACTAATTATTGCCGTAAAAAGTTATTTCACAAGGTTTTAAAATTATCGTCTATCCTCTTGTATGCACAGTT
>JARJDQ010027523.1:0-12299 GCA_030264215.1 Geostiba sp. GC000077
CAGTTATTTCATAGAATAACAGCCTTCCATGCTTTAACCGTAACATATATACAGTACATCACTTCGAAAACTTTGTAATATATTATAGTGAAGTATAGAAAAAATGCATATCTATAGAAATTCTATAGAATCATTTTATTTTTAATATAACTTTTTTTGGTATAGCTAACATTTTTTTTACTGGTAAAAAATAATTGTCTTTAGCAATTTGTATTTTTATAGAACACTTTTTTATAGTGTTAGTGTTACATAGGTATAGCTGAGGATAGTGAACCGGGAAATCGACTTGCACTTCACGTTCCTTCCACGTTCACATCCACTGCAACAACCGTCGGCATCAGCAATCAACATCGACAACGTCAAGTCACATTCGAAGATCATATAGAAAGAAATATCATGAATCTAGATTCTATAACATATAATATTCGTGCAATGTGCAACACGTAAGCGTTAAGTAACCAACCAACGTCTAGCTGTCTAAAATAAGTAAACTATAATGTGAGTAATATTATCACGGTAGCTATGACTGCTAATACTGCAACCAAACACTACTTATTGTTTCTTCCACATGTCTGGCATTTTGTTGCACTTACCATGAGCGACAATCAGCAATACTATTCATATACACAAAAGTATTCGTGGCAAAGCAAATATACAGGGTGATCTAAAAAAAATTACGAAAATCAGATGGAGACGTGACATTTGATAATAATTAGAATCAACATATTGTTTTTCTATTATAGGAAGAATTATTGTTTTTAAATATGGGTCTAAACCAATTTTTTTGTTCACCCTGTATAGTTGTTAGTAAACATGTAACTATCAAGCAAAATGTATTTAAAAAAAAACTTTGCATCTGCAATAATATTTAGCAAGCTTTCCATTTCCAGTTCTAGTTACCCGATTGTCACTTTTGTATACTGCAAAACTCCAAATGTGTAACATTCGACAATGAGTCATGCCGACAACAATAACAATGTGAGTAATAAAAAAACGGTGTTGTGTGGGAAGCAGACACGTTCAATGTTGGAGTATGTTCAGTCAGGTAAAGTCCATATGTAGAAAGATAAGCAATAGAGCTTCGCATAATCAGCGAGATAAAAATTAGAATACATCAATATTATAAAAATATAATATTCTAGACATGTTGCTCAGTTGCTGTAAAAATTGCAACATCATCGAGAATCGGTTATCAGAAAAATTATTTTATGTATTATCATATGTATGAGCAAATTATCCTTTTAAATCCTATTATCCTTGAATCCTTGAATCCTGCAGCATGTAAAGCAATTGTACATTTTGTTGTTCACATAATTAACGAATTTTGACCCAAATGCGACAAGTTTCAATTATACCATCACCACTATAAGGTCTAACGGTAAAAAGTAATTATTCTGCATGTGATTCATATCTAACTCTAGTTGTCGCATGTTGCTTATCGCAATTATATTTGTGCTCGCATAATGGTTGCGGTTGCAGTGGTGGCGATGACTGCATAATGTCTATAATTAATTTCACGGTGCGCGGCGTGAGGTGAGCTCACGAGTATAATTGCCCGCCGCGAATTGTCACTCGATGCGCAACGAGGGGAGAGTAGTTCAGGGAGTAATGCGCATTACCTTCCGTAATTTTCCGTTATTGTCCTCCCAATCTCCCGAGCTCGAACTGTCGAACTATTATCGGCTTGGTTGATAATAATGATGCAATTCGCAAGTGCAAACTGAGACTGTAGCACTAAACCTCTAAACAATCTTATAGTCATAGTCTATAATAGTATAGTTGAATGTTGGGGTTGACCTTGATAATGATTTGGTATGCAAACATTGCACACTGTGAACATATGGTATATTTCTACATTGCTTGCGATTACTTATTAGTATTAGTTGGAAAAGATCATGAAACCGTTTCGAGTTCAAACGTGGGCAGAAATCGCACCACGCGAAGCACTTCTTAACCTAAGCACATTATACCTGCGTGTGAGTGTCTTCTAGTTTAAGTTTAGTGGAGACTGGCGACTAGAAAGTCACAGTTTATGATAGCATCGCGCTGCATTCAAAGCACTTGAAGCATATGCATACCCAAAGCACTTCTCACATCCCTACATTCCACTTTGTCGATAATGCAGAGCTCTGTATTATCGACATGGCCTAAAACCATCTGAATCCATACCTAATTGAAAATTAGGTGTAACGAAATAAAGTTATCGATATTACAGAGCTGTGTATTATCGACATGGCGGAAAACCATCCCTAACTACTAGAAAATTATAAAATAGGATAAAGCTATCGATATTAGAGAGTTCTGCATTATCGGCATAGCATAAAATCATCATGATATTTTTCTTTATAGAAAATTTAAAAAAAAGTGCCTAGCGAAATTTATGCTTATTGCCGCGTCAGGTATTTATTGCGTTTATTCACTTTATGGCTGCATGTCTATGTGTTCTAGGTTTATGTGCATGAACGTGAAGCTCAGCGAGCAAGAAATCAGAAATCAGTTGATTCTCGTCTCGCAGCCGAAGCCAACCGGTTTGCCTCCAGAGTCGAGTCCAAAGTCCAAACTCCATCCTCAGACTTCCACCATCTTCCATCCCATCCGCCAATACCCGGGCTTGGTTTAATTAAACCTAAACGCAACAAAATTGAAAACTCCATTTTCATCAAAATCACAATAATCCCCCATAACACTGTCTGAGTTTGCTGGACGTCATCGGCGTTGCAGGCATTTGTTGATAAGAGATTGTTACAGACGGCAATAAATTGCGGCCTTGCGTTATTATCATTATAAATGATTGAGGACGCCTTGTTATCAGTTCTCACCAACTCACCAACTTTGGCATGTCCTACACCTTCCGTTTGACGTAAGCGCACAGGCCGCACAGGAGCAATGCAAATGCAAGGCGAAATAAAACCGAAGTGGAATGCTGCCAGCGATAAACACGCCCGTCGTGATAAAAATAAAAAGAAGGACGCCACGGCGTAATGTTGATACAACACAAGTACTTACATTGAGCATTATCGCACCGGTATAATAATAATAATGAGCACGTGCTCACACTGGCTCACAATTTGCATCTTGTAATATATACAGCAAAAATAACCTCAAATTATTTTTATAATCTAGAAACAATATTAACACGACACGAATGATTGTGTTGTTAGGCTGAGTTCAGGCGCAACAGATTTAAGTCATAAAATATTGCATTAATATCAAAATATATCAGTTCAGTTTTATTTGTTTTGCCTGAACTCACCATTACTGCAACCAACTAGAACTAAAAACAAAAGTTGTTATGGGTGACAACGACAAGTTGAAACTTGAATTCTAAACTCAACTGTGCTCAACTGTGGATGTGTGGATGGAGTCACAGCGGGTATTCGACATGTGTGCGTAACGATGCTGCGTTGCCACATGGCACGCAACTGCTGTAAGTTGGAGAGTGAGCGCGACAGCTAGCTGGTCGTCGTGAATTGCAAATTGTGACCGGCGCAACGTCTACAGCTACAGCCACAAACCGGTAGCAAACCGGCCTCAAAAACACAGCGCACATCACGAAAAAAAAAGAGCACAAAAACATCCGATTATCCGATATTCTTAAAAATGGCCAAAAACTCGACAGTTCGTTCAAAGCCCAAAATACACTAAACCCAGTGTTGTTCACTTCTAAACTTGTCAAGAGACTTGCAACCAACTTGCAACTGTTTGCTTATTTTCTTTTGTTCTGGGAGCTGGCAACCAATCAGAAGTCGAGAATTTTCCACCCAGTCATCACCCAGCACAGCTGTTAACCGGCAACCCGGCATTAATTTAAAATTTAAATATAAACACCCGACGAGTAATTTCGGTTTTCACCGGGTGCGCGCGCAGTGCACACCGAGCGTGGCAAGAACAAATTGTAAAAATGACCAATTAACAGCCGTAACAGTGCAAACGAATGGCAAATGTTAGCATTAGCAATACACACCTGTTTCCAAGCTTTCCGACTCCTCCAAGATGCGCTCGACCATTTTGGAAAGAAAAAAATTACTGGGCGATGCAAATCACTCACGGACACTTCGGTTTCTCCAACTTTTTTTAAGCAATCTTTCAACGGTATGCTCCAAAAACAAAACGTTCCTTCTTATCTCGAAATGATTTAATATTTAAGATTTAAATTTTAACGATTCGTTAATTTTTAATTATAAATTTTTGGCTCCTTCATTCAATAGCAACTCCTTTATTTATTTGGTATAAAGCTGTGGTACTCTTTCGCTCGCCCTTTTCCGTGCTCTTCTTTTCACTCCTCAATCTTCAAATCCGCAATCGATGATTTATCAAAATTCCAACTGGCGTCGATCGGATTGGGTGACCACTCGGCGACTCGTCCACCCATTGGCTGCTGCGCTCGCAAGCAATAATTTTGCCTCGCGCTTCTTTTGTTTCACAGAAATACTCCCGAAGACACACGCGCGCAGGATTGCCTCATAGCCGATGTGGAATGGTTGGATGGCATTTGTCACCTTTGCTGTGCGAGTGCGATTATATTCCAGTTCCAGATGAAAGATATTTCCGGTTGTGGGGGGCTGGTGGCGAGTGTCGAGAGGTTGGCGATGGTGTCGGTGTGTCGGGGGGTGGGCCGGGTGTGGTATTTTGGTTTTGACGAGTTGGTGGTTGTTTTTTTGTTTGTTTTTGAGAAAAAAGAAAAGGTCTAAAACGTATCTCGCGTCCTGCCGTACTATCCGTCCATGCTCGCGGCCGAATCGTTCTGGTGTTGTAGTCCGACTGGCGAGCCACTGCGCCGAGCAGGACCGGGCAGCCGCACGAAGCCGACCCCCACCGATCCAGCTACGTAGCGCCGAGTTGCTGCCAAACAGCACGCCACTTATGCGAGGTGCACGCACTGGACAGAGACAGCCGCTGTGAGTTGTGGCATGGCGAGCGCTGCCGAGCGCCGAACGACCGGCTGCCGGCTGCGCATTGCGCAAGCGCACACAGCGGAATCGTACGATTGTGCATCGTTGTCACGTTTACGGAATAGGGGAATTGGGAAGCGAAAACAGATGCAATGCTTTGTATTGACGCACACACGCATATTGAGTTGAGTCTTCCACATTCATAAAATCATAACAAAACTTGTTGATAACAGAACACATTACTCCGAATCGCGTAATCGCCGAATGAACTATTAAAACTGTAAATACAATAATAGAAAACACGAACGTCGAAATTTTGACATGAACTGGTTAACTGGTAAACTGGTAAACAATACGTAAAAAGCGTAAAAAAATAGATTGAAACATGGAAAAGTAGCTATAAATAGAAATACCCAACATATTTTTCGTGCCATGCAAACGTGAAATGTGCGACATTTGCTAAACAACGCACAATCTGCGGCGTGCTCGGCTCGTTAGGCATTCGCGGGCCGGCCCGGCACGGTGCTCCATTATATTATTATGCAATTGCGCACAATTTTCTAATTGCGACGCTGTTTTACAGCGGCACCGTCACAGCTCTGAAACTGATCTCAAGTTTCGTGTCTCGTGTCTCGGTCTCATTGCCTCTTTGCCTCAATGCCTCAAAATGGCCGAGAAAACAAATGCTAAATAGAAAATAGTAAACAACATTTGTTTCATTCTTGCATTGTGATTGGTCGATGGTTGGGTTGAGGACGTGGGACTGGCAACTGGAATCTGCTTTGCTTTGTCATGTGGCGATGTGGCATCGGAAAATTCCACCCTCGCCACAGTTCACACACACACACAACCACACAAAACACAACTACCCCTGCAATCACTTAAAGAGCTTGACTGCTTGAAATCCGGTTTCTGCCGGCACGTACGCCATTCCGCCATTCACTGGTGCGCGTGCGCACTGCCAGTCGACGAGCGTTTGTTTGCTTGCCGTCTCGCTCCACCGGTAGCGCGCGACGTGTCGCACTCGCTGTGCGACGCTGTTGATTAATAATCGGGTGCCGCTGGTGCCGGGGTGTGTTCGTGTGTTCATCGTTCGCCGGGCTGCTGCCGGTCGACCTTGAGCACCTTGGGCCTTTGTTTGGGAGGGTGCGCAGTGCGCAGCTGCGGGGTCGGTGGGGGTGCAAGGGAGACTACTAGGGCCAGAGCTCCCGTTGCTCCCGATCCCGAAATAGCACTGCCGAAACAAAGGCGCACGACAAATAAGCAACTAGGCAACTTGACGAACTCGTAACACGAATTACAAACCTTCCAACACGAAAAGTCCATCCATGGTTGTGTTGGAACAATTCAAAGTTAAACTATCCCTTGCACTGTTGCACGATTTATTGTATATTAGATACTACTTTGTTGCCACGTCACTTGTGCTTTTTAGGTTATAATCGATTAAAATGAGTTTTGTACACAAAAATTTTCCGTTTTTGATACTTTTCGCTTTTGTCGCTCTCCTATTGGTCTGATTTTGAACATCTCGGGCTCACGCGACTCACAAGGAAGTGAACGTTTTTGGACGTAAAAACGTTATTGATCCATAAATGGGTTCAAAAGTTATTAAAGGAGATGTAACGCAACAAAGGATAAATTTATGTACATTCTCAGTTTCCACAGCATTTTTCAAGACTTTAGAAAACCCCCTACTATTAACCTTTATAGGCATAGAAAGACAAATTGCTGAGCTTTAACTTGAACTTATTTAGTTGCAATCGTACAAGCAGTTTTTAAGTTATAAGCGATTAAAATCAGTGTTTTATGAACACACCGTGCCATCTATCGTATCATTTTTCGGTCCAATTAGCAATTGTCGCTCTCCTATTGGTGCGATTTTGGGCATCTGGGACTCATTCAACTCGCAAGGAAGTGAAGTTTTTTGGGTGTTAAAGCATTATTGATTCATGAATGGGTTCAAAAGTTATTAAAGAAAATATAACGTAAAAGGATAAATTTATGTACATTTTCAGTTTCCATAGCATTTTTCAAGACTTTAGAAAACCCGCTACTATTAACCTTTATAAGCATAGAAAGACCAATTGCTGAGCTTTAACTTGAACTTTATTTGGTTGCAATCGTACAAGCATTTTTTAAGTTAGAAGCGATTATAATCAGAGTTTTATAAACACACCGCGCCATCTATCGTAACATTTTTCGGTCCAATTAGCAATTGTCGCGCTCCTATTGGTGCGATTTTGAGCATCTGGGGCTCATTCGACTCGCAAGGAAGTGAACTTTTTTGGGTGATAAAGCGTTATTGATCCATGAATGGGTTCAAAAGTTATTAAAGAAAATGTAACGTAAAAGGATAAATGTATGTACATTTTCAGTTTCCACGGCATTTTTCAAGACTTTAGAAAACCCCCTACTATTAAGCTTTATAGGCATAGAAAGACAAATTGATGAGCTTTAACTTGAACTTTTTTAGTTGTAATCGTACAAGCAGTTTTTAAGTTATAAGCGATTAAAATCAATGTTTATGAACATACCGCGCCATCTCTCGTAACATCTTTAGGTCCAATTAGCAATTGTCGCTCTCCCATTGGTTCGATTTTGGGCATCTGGGGCTCATTCAACTCGCAAGGAAGTGACCTTTTTTGGGTGTTAAAGTGTTATTGATCCATGCATGGGTTCAAAAGTTATTAAAGGAAATGTAACGTAAAAGGATAAATTTATGTACATTTTCAGTTTCCACAGCATTTTTCAAGCGTTTAGAAAATCCCCCTACCCTTAACCTTTATAGGTATAGAAAGAGAATTTGCTGTGCTATAACATGATTTTTTTTTTTTGTTGAAATCGAACAAGCAGTTTTTAAGTTATAAGCGATTAAAATTATTATGAATGCAGCGCGCCATCTATCGTAATATTATTCGGTACAATTCGCAATTGTCGCTCTCCTATTGGGCCGATTTTGTGCATCTCGAGCTCATTCGACTCGCAAGGAAGTGACCTTTTTTGGGTGTAAAAACGTCAATGATCCATAAATGGGTTCAACAGTTATCAATGGAAATGTAACGAAAAATGATAAATGTATGTACATTTCAGTTTCAACAGCATTTTTCAAGCGTTTAGAAAACTCCCCTACCATTAACCTTTATAGGTATAGAAAGAGAATTTGCTGTGCTATAACATGATTTTTTTTTTGTTGAAATCGAAAAAGCAGTTTTGAAGTTATAAGCGATTAAAATTATTATGAATGCAGCGCGCCATCTATCGTAATATTATTCAGTACAATTCGCAATTGTCGCTCTCCTATTGGTCCGATTTGGTGCATCTCGAGCTCATTTGACTATAAACGAAGTGTACTTTCTTAGATTAACAGTTAATAATACTAATTTAGTAATAGAATAACAACTATTAAAGCTAAAGGGTAACAAAAACACATAAACATGTTTCATGTCACGTCATGCTTGTACTGGCGTCGTAACCATAACCACAACCATTAAAATCATTTTAAATTTCGTCATAAATTAGTGATAAATTAAATTCAACCTGCCCGTAGCGGATGTCGAGTCAACCTGGAAGAGCAAGCGTTGCATAAACGTAAAATTAAAAATAAACAAAAAACAAGAGGGTTCCAACTTGAGTTCGATCCGGTCTACGTCTCATGACTTGACTACATCTGCAACACACACCTATCCCACTGACTGCGACTATGTGTACATATGTACAGTGTGTCCTTGTGTCTGTAGGCATGTGGGCAATGAATAGCGCCTCAGTCAAGGGGTTACGGTCAAGGTCAGCGCACAAGCTGCGCCACACCACCAACACCACTTGTTACGCCGCGATGGTCACAATTTCGCAGAGCGTTTTCAACCATACAATGGACGGCAGTGAGTGCAAGTGAGACACAAACACAACGCACTACGTTTAATATAGATTTGAGGTGTTATTCACTCGCCCGCAGTGCCCGCATTAAAACTTTTAACGCCCATTACAAAGTGCTAACATAAATACAAAATGGCCGATGATGCATTAACCCATAAACTGGCATAAACAAACAAACAAAAGAAAGCAATCGACAATCGCTAAGCAATAATCTGCCTATGCTGCATATAGTCATGTAATAGTTGTCGTTTGCCTGCTTTTAGTGTTGTTTTACAACTCGGTGTATAAAAAAATAATTTGCGTGTCGTCATTTGAAGATGTCTACATGCCTAACATGCCTACAACTACATTGGAATTACGTAACATAGTTCCGTGCCCATCATCGGAACGGAACGTCTTTTGCACGCTTCCTTTCATTTTTGCGCAGCAGCAGCTTTTGTTTTTATTTGCGATACTGCGGCACTGCGCAGTAGAGACAGATGAAGAGTCAACAAACCACTAACCCTGACCCTCACTTCTAACCATCATCTAATCGCCGTTCGCCGTGCAAAAAAGTATTACGCCATTGGCCATTATAGTTTATAGGTAACATGGTAACATCGTGGGAGAGTTTTTGCGCACTTTGCTGAAACGGGCGAGTCGGTGAGTCGGCGAACGAATTCGGAATTCAGTCACCGGAACAAAATCACCTATTCACCACGCACCACTCAATGCGCAATGCCTATAGACGTATAGACAACCAAATGTACACACTTTGACGTTTCGAAGTGCATGAGTATGCCTCGAACCGCTTAAGGTATTTCGAGCGTTTTAACTTCCTTCGATAGAATTTAAAAAAATGTTGTGGTTTTTTTCTGAAAAGTTTCGCATAGGAGATTTTTCTAAGATTTTTTGAAGCGCTTGAAACTGGTGGGGACCCCACTTGGGACCCGGCAACACTGTGCAGGTTCTGCCACTCACTCGCCGTGCACTCGCCTATTCACGTTTGCGTTGCAGCTGCAGTGCAGTGTTACCACAACTTGGCAGATGTTTGTGTGCGTAAATCTGTACACACAATTCTTTTACGTGTTAGTGTCAAGAGTGTACAGTCCACGACAAAATTCTATTCTATCCGGCAGAATAGATTTTTACTCCAATTGTAACGCTCAAAATACCTTAAACATAAAGCGTTCTTAAAGCTTACCTCCGCCATCGATCTCCGTCCTGCTATCGCTGAATTCGCCGCCATTCCAGCTGTCGATTCTGCTCGTCGAGTTCCAAACGTCTGCCTCCTGTTGACAGAAGCAAACAATTAATATTTAATATCCAGATCTAGATCAGAATCAGTATCAGAGAAGAGTAGATTATGACAGTGACAAGTAGGGAAAGCAGCACTTTTTTGGTGGCGAACCGTAGGCGAGCGGAAAAATAATCCCTCGTCCCTGGATCAGGTCAACAAACAGCTTAACCTATTGTTTTTCTGTCAACAGACCAAACAGTCAACAGGAAGCTTTATTTTTACGCATGCGGCATGCGTCCTTTGACATTTTAGCTAGCAAGATGTTGTTCTGTTGTTCGGTCAACCTCTACGTGACTTTAGTCAACCAGCATCTAGCCCTAACTCTAACAAGTTGTAACTTGTTGGTTGCAATCTGCACGTTTCTGCTTCTTTATGTTGTCGGTATTACAGATTCCTGTACAAAAATCTTCACTTTGTATAGCACAATCTTTACTTAACTCTTCTCCGTCCTTTTTTCAAATTTTAGGGTTTAAAAATACATAACCTAGGTTATGTTGGAATGAAATGAAAACAGCAGGAAAGCTTCTGCAAGATGTAGACTCCAACCTCCAAATTTTCACACAAATTTTAATGTTTAATTGCTCCGCTCCTTCTTTGGCAACGAGAAATCTTGTTTTCAGATTTGCATAATAACACTTTCTTTGCAATCGCTGAAACCATTTATACCATGTTAGACTTAACTTAACGCTGAGCGAAAACTACAGCTACAGGTGGTCAGGTAGATATTGTTTTGAGCTAAAGTTTTTTGTGTACCTTCTACTACTCCAACCTCAAATTCGCGTTTGACCACGTCACTAGATCCATCTATAACATCACAATATCACAAAACACAACTTTGAACAGTTTGAAGACACCACAGCACAACAAACCGGCCGGCAGCCGGCGCTTCACACACGTTCACACATGCAAGTCATTCTTGCATCTTGCCTCTTCTACTCTTCTCTACTCTGCAATAAATCAACACATGTGTGCAACTATAGGCAACCAAGTTTGCTCAACGCCACAGCAGTGAAAGTAGTAACACTAACACTAAGCATGAAGAAATTAAAATATGAACATAAACATTAAAGAAGGTAAACAGCAAACAAGGAAATAAGGCACAAGTCACAAGCGGGTGAAAGAGTGAGCATCAAAAATGCACACGTTGTAATGAGTATTTGTGGCGTCGCGTCGCCTTGAATACCTTGATTCGCTTGAATGTATCAGTCACAGTGCGGCATAGATTCGCAGTCGAAAACAAACTCGTAAAAAAACAACACAACACCTCATTGAGTGCCAGCGTGAGTGTGTAAATTAATTAAACTCAATGAAACAGTACACCACACGTCCTCACCACGCGACTCTAGAAAAACAATCAACATAACCTCAATTTTGCAACAATAAGTGTTATTTTAGTACAGTTATTGTAGTACCCGTAGTATCAACTAGAAACTAGACCTACTCGCCACCTAGCGTTTAAAACTACACATAAAATCACATCAAACGAAAACTGCAATTCTTCAGCAGTTATGTTTTGTGAGATAATTTTTTACGTTTTTTATTTGTTCGTGGTAAATTACACCATCATCGTTTTGAATATTTTGAAAAGTCATTGCTATTGTAATCAATTATTTATTGCACTGCACTGCACGGTTGTAGATAATTACCATATTCATGTGTTTGTGCTTTAATTTACTAGAAACGACCAACAACGTGAACGCAACTGCCACAAGATATTGCATCATTGCAGTTATACTTATTTTCAGCAATTAACCAAAACGTAACATTAGTAACATAGTTTTGGAAAAGACAGGTTTTTTTCCAACGCCTATGCCTATAAAGTTCAACAACATTCATTCACAATGCACCCAAATAAATTCACAGCGGGCAACATTTGATTTGTTTTATTGCTGATTGCTGTGTTTTTTTTTTAGCGGTTCATCAACGCTGAGCGCTGAGTTGATAAAGTCAAAATTGAAAATAATTATTTTAATCATTTTAATATGTCACCATAAATAAGATGAAATCTGGGAAGCGAAAAATTTCCTACTCCTATAGTCCTAAACGTTATCACGTACAGTTTGCTCGAAAAAGAGTCACTAAAAATTGGGATATTTTGCTTTGTTTTATTTTTAATTTACCGGCTTGCAGGCCAGCCCAGTGGCGTAACAGCTGACAAATTGACAGATATAAATTTGACAACTGCAATTGTTTAATCATTTAAAACGTTGGCAATATTAAACAAATAAATTATGAAAATAATTTTTAATTGCGTA
>JARJDQ010027528.1:0-12073 GCA_030264215.1 Geostiba sp. GC000077
CGTCCGCGAGCGAGCGAGATGCAGCGACACGACGCGCTAATATCAGACTGCGCGCGGAACAGATTCCAGGTTAGACGTACGGTCGTTTGTTTATGCATGATGTAATGTTTGTATATACCGGCCACTCTGTACTTTATAAACCTTGTTTTAGTTTGAATTATCGTCACAAGAGGCGCAGTTTTTAGGCATTTTAAATTTTGTATCGTTCTCTCACTAGAATCATATAATAGGTAAAACTGATTATAATCAAAAATAAAACAAGGGTGCATCCTGAATGGCGTGTATTTGTTCTTCATTAACCTTGGAGACAGGGATCATATAAATTCAAAATTCATTTGTTTTGTGAAAGTAACAGAACAAATCTCCATAGGTAGATTCATTTCTTAAAATATATTTTGGCCACATTTAAATAAGATGTCTAGTTATGTATAATGTATTGCATAGGTACATAGCGTACTAATTTTATTTACGCACATGAGCTCTGAGAAGCTACGAATAATTGATCCGCCATTTGCAGAATCTCGTCGTGGGCCTCGCAGTGTTTAACTAATGACTTACTAATTATTTCCTCGCCGTAATACGCTCCGGTGATTGCACCCGCCATGCATGCGATCGTATCCGTGTCACCACCCATCGCACATGCATATTGAATCGCACGACGGTAAGTATTATCACACTTTAGGAGGAAATACATAGAAAAAAAGATTGTTTCAAAAATTAATATTTGTACAAGAAATGAACATACATTAACTTCGGGAAAGCCAGTGTGCGCCTTCAAGAAGCAGTAAATTGCAGTTGGGACCGAATATAGGGCGTTTACCGTATTGCCCAATACACCAATAATTTCCTCAATTCTTATAGGATCCTCTGGCTTATCAGCTATCAACAACTTTTTGATCATGTTGAGCTGTGTTTTATACGGAAACGGATCCTCCTCGCTGTTTCTAGAACTTACATTTTAATTCAAAACATTTAAATCATTCGGGATACGAATGACCCACGTACGGCATATTGCTGTCTTCAATTGCATGCATCTTCTCTGCCAAATCAGCAATAAACTTGTCCACATCCAATGGATTCTTTGGATCTGCTAGCAAACTCTGGTGCACTGCAATGCATTGCAGCAGGGCACCATTTACCCCTAACAAGTGAGTATGTGTGATATGTGTGGCCTTCCTTGCAGCATCCAGCATCCCAGTATAATTATTATGAAAATATAGTGCAATGGGACTGATCCGCATTGCACCCCCATTACCAAATGATCCAGTTCCATTGAATTGCTCCTTTGCAGGCATGTAAATGTCAGCAAATTCAGTGTGTTTCAGCTTTTTAAATGTATCTACGACATTCTGGCCGTAGCCACGTTTAGGCTCTTTAAAATATTCGTGCACATACATTCTAGCCATGTACTTGTAATCCACTGCAGGTTTATCTATCAATGTTTGAGCAGTACATTTGGTCATTACAGTGTCATCAGAATATGATTTATAAGGAGCTAAAAGAATGCTATTATGCAACAACTTTAACATTATCAGTTTTAATGTGACTTTTTGCATGCCCATGACCATTAACATTTAAAAGAAAGTTTATTACATCTGAAGTAAGGCCCATCAAGTTTATCGAAGTAGTTTTGCACTGTTTTTATGATGCCAGGAGTGAATATATCACTTTCAAAGGGCCCTCCTAGGCAGTCACCCACTAGGGATCCAAGCATAGACCCACGAAACTTTGTTAAAAGAAGACTATCCATTTTTGCCATCTCAAATTCTAATTTTACCTTCAACAACTACAAACTCTTAAAAACTTCGTAAAAACTTGAGAATTTAAGGTTATGTGCTCTGCAAGGCCGATTACGGTACGGTTACATAAATCTGCTCGACATAAAAAGCAAAATATGAAAGCTAAAAATATCAATTGTTAATGCTAAATGAAAAAAACTTTCACAGTGGAAACACTGAAATCAATAGTTACATAATACTAGTTCATTTGTACCTTTTACTGGTTTATTATTGTTTTTATTGCTGAATTGGTATGGTGTTTGAAGGAAGTTTATTGTTCAGTAGTCCAATACTACAGAACTAGGTTCCTTTTGGATTGTACATTAATTCTTATATAAAATGCGCAATACATACTCTTACTAACAATTCATCTTCATCAAATATCGTTCTAATTAATTATCAGTCATCTCTCATCTGCAGTTTGAGTACATGTTCATATATAATTTCATTGAATCATATCATTTGAGCTTCTGCACCTTCAATTTTTTTTTGTTTTTCTGTGAAACATTTTAACACCTATTTACAGTTTTTATAATCTACGTATATTTTTAGGAAATTTTTTTGTATATATTTTTTGATATTCTTTTTTACTTTTTTTTCTTCTTCACTTTGCACACTCCCCCATTTTCATACGATATTCGACGCACACGCCTTTGTTATAGAACTAAAAATATTCCTAAATAACATTTTTTGCACAAATTCGAAAGAGTTAACATTTATAAACAAGTTACACAAAATTTGCAAGAAAAACGTTGCTTAGCAACACAGATAAATACATATTGTCAGTTTCTTTCTTTCTCATTTTCTTTCTTTAGTTTAGGCTCGTTTAACGAGATTCTTTGCGTTCTATTTTTTTTACAACAAGAAAGATTACAATTGCCCAACTAATTAACGCGTTGATTTTTTGCTTTTGATATGTAATTTTGATTTTAATTCACAAGTCGAAGTGTAAACAATTTATTGTCTTTTCATAGAGCATCAACTATGTTGAAGTCCACTAAAAATGAATAAATGTTTCGATATTAGATTTAGACAAATATCATTTTCATAAAAAAAAGAAGTGAATGCAATCAACGTCTACAATAAGATGTTGGCATTGTGACACCGCAATTTGTCTACTCCGCTAAATTACTTGTACATATAAAAAATTCCTTATCAAATCACAACTCTCAATTAGGTAACAAGAACCTTAAAGGACTAAAGTATTATCATCAATCATCACTTCATCACAAAACAAATACAAATTATTTAACCACCGTTATATTTTTTTGTGTTTTTATACATTTATGTAACAAACACATGCGAATGTGTTGGCAGCATAAGTGCATGGCTTTTAGTAAGTGGTTAAGAAATAAATAAAAAATAATAAATAAAATACTGATTCTCCTTATCATACGGACAAATACTACTACAGCCCGGGCTTTTTATAAATATCGCCAAACGGCCGTCGCATCTTCTCACGCCATTCTCATGCGCACAATCATATTGGACGCAAAAATCTCAAGGGAATGATTGCCGAGTTATACAGGGCTCAAAACAACCTCCGAAAACAATATATTGCTCAAACGCAATGAACTTTCATTTATTCATGTGAATCACTTTAATCACCTTTGGAATGTGAATGTGTTAAACTTTAAACATCTGCTTATTCTACGCTAAATCTAGTTATCGTCTTATTTAATGCTCTCGTAGCTACAGCTATCAACTGTGTGGGTTTAAGTGCTATTTTTGGCACGTATTGAGATCTTACCGTAGGGTTTGGTATTGCTTTCATCTTTGGTTCGTTGGCGGCGGACTAGCGCCGTGATTCACCTGGCCCATGGCACTGGCCTGATTTATCTGGCTCTGCGTCACCTGGCTGATGTGCGTGGCGACGAGCTGCTGCAGGTGCAGCGGCACGATGGAGGAGAGATCCTTCGTCTGGGCGAGCGTCTCGTAGGAGCCACGTAGCACGCTCTTGATGTGCTCGAACGTCACCTCGTCGTAGACGCAGCGCGCGGTGTTGTTGAGATCGAAGGGCTCCTCGATGCAGAGCAGCTTCCACTGCGCGCAATCGTTCTTTGGCACGCGCACGAAGCGGCACTCCTCCTTCGAGAGCACCGCGCCGCTGCGCACCGACATCGCAAACTGGTTGTAGTTGAACGCGCTGAAGTAGTGCAGGAAGCCGAGGAAGAGCTCGCCCAGCGCCTGCTTGTTATCCGAGTAGAACGGCGGCAGTTCGGTCTGCAAGTCCAGCGAGTGAATCTCCAAGTGGCCGGCGAAGCGGTCCGGGTAGAGCACTTGCAGGCAGGGGATTACCGGAGGATTAACACCGCCTGATGCAACAATAAACATTTACATCACACATTCAGTTTTTAGTAGTGTACTCTTTGTTATAAAAATTACGATAACTCGAACTGTTTGAATCTTTAAAATATGCATTTGATACAAGAAGAAAGAGAAAACGTTATAGATTATTCGAGTACACATTTCATATCCATATCTCAAATAGTTTCCTCGCAGTAGCGTCCCAAAGATTACATTTATAAGTTTTGCAAATGGGGGTTATATAAGAAAAATCATTAAAAATCACGATAACTCAAACTGTTTAAATCTTATAAATATGAATTAAATGCTAGAAGAAAGAGAAAATGTTGCAGATCATTATCCTATCAAATTCAATTAGATATCTCTAATTGTTTCCTCGCTAAATCTCCCCAAAGTTGAAAAACGCTTAGCTTTTCGCAAAAAGACGATTCTTTGTAATAAAAATCGCGAAAACTCAAACGGTTGGAATATTTAAAATATGAATTGGATGCAAGAAGAAAGAGAAAACGTTTTAGATTATTATGCTAATACATTTCAAATAGTTTTCTGGGAAATTCGTCCCAAACATTAACATGATGAATTTGGTGCAATTGTGTTGTAGTTCACTCTAGATTCTAGAGCATAAAGTAAGTATAAAATCGTGCTTACATTGAAGGTAATGAAGAGTCATCAGAGCGAGCGAGTAACTATTGATAGTCATGCGCTTCGCATCGTTGATGTCGTTCGCCTGCGCCCACACCTTCACGATGACGACCAGCGGTCGCACGCGCCAATCCATCCGAGCGTACGCGTTTAGCAGGTGCGTGTTGCGAATCCCCACCGCGTTGTTGCAATTGAGATCTACCTCAAAGCCGTAGACGGTGTCGCGGAACTTCAAAATCGGCACCTTCGCCATAATTACCTCCGGATCCTTAACAAAATCTGTCGCAGAAGCAATCACACGTGAAGCGAACAAAAACACCGACGAAAATGAGAAAACCTACCACATTGTTCAAGTGACTTGCATATATTCTGCAAATGGCTCAATGCATCAGCTCTGGGATCACCCAAACAAGGCTTAACCAGCAGACACATGTCTATATCACTGCTATCCAATCCCAAGCCAGACATTGTGGAACCAACGAGGAACAAGCCATATCTTGACATTACTTTCTACAACAAATCAACACTCAATATGCCAATCAATGTGCTAAGTGTAAGCTAAGCTAATGTGCTTAGTGACAATGCATCTTACTTGAATACTTAAGTATACCGACTTCCAGAAATCTAACTTTCTCAAATAGGTCACATCCTTCTGCCCCTTGGTGGAGTACACATCCCATATTTGTCGATTGAGCAAATCCGACTGGTGCGGCTGTATCAGCTCGTGGGGGGTGGCAGGAATGTGAAACAGGTAGGAACGTGCCGCGAAGCGCTCCATCAGACCGAACACACGGCGACTAATTTCATTCATTGTTGATGGGCCCAACATTTTCCTCTTGTCTCTTTTATGCCCTGATGAGTAATATCTACACACAATCCCAATAAACACAATTATGAATCAGAAATGTACCAGCTATATATCAAAGTTGTACCAAACTTGTTCCAAACTTGTACCAACGCCGGTATTTTTTCCTTAAATGGTACATATCAGGTATATAACAATGTAATATATCTAGTAAGTAAATATGAAACATACATAAATCATATATAATTTTTGAGCATGTACCTGATATGTTGACATTTAAGAGCACGGCGATATATCCGTTACATAACATGGTTATATCTCCATGTAATCTAGATGGTATATACCAACTATATGTGTGTTTACTGGGATGTCAGCATTGCTTGCATCACTCCCCCAGCTGCAATAAATCGATGCTTACCTTGGTTTACAATAGCCATTACAATAGCCATTATTATTAGGACCATTGGAGCTTGTTGTGCTGGCATAAAACACACTTGGTGTGCTATTACTGAATCGATTGCTTATTAACGACTGGGAAAAGTTCGTGCCATTGTGCACGCCAAAATCGGTGAAGTCATCATTCTTTGGTGGTGGCGGCGACAAAAGCTTGCTCTCCGATCGCCGATTGTTGTAATAATTGGTGAACTTGGCATTGTTATTATTATTGTTGTGTGTCAATGCAGGCTGCATCACCTTTGTAGGATACTCCTGCATGCTACAGGACAAGTTGATTGAGTCCTGATCAGTGACAGACTCAACCTGCATCGAGTCAAAGTTCACATTGTTATTTCTGCAATTTGAATGTGCATAGCCATGGTGCTCATTTCTGTACTTGATGATGGATGTGTTGAATGATTTGAGATCATCAGTGTATTTCTTCTTCAAGTAGCTGTGGTCTGTCACTGAGGACTTCATGCCCAGCACTTTGTTGCTCATCATGTATGGATCCTAGTGAAAAGGCAAATCAATCAAATTGAAACTCACTGAATTGTGCACCAACAGCAACTTGCTTGATAGGATGTGGCTCAGTAATTAGAAGGTTCTCTGCGTGTTTGCCATTATCTTACTTTGCGTTTCACTTTCGCTTCCATCTAGTTCTGATTGCGATTCTGCGTTTGCTGATACTTCTTCGGCGCACGGCTTACACTTTAGACTAAATCTAGATCTAGAACATCGTCAAACACGTACACATTGAGCATCGCGAAGAAATCGTGGTGACTTTATCACAGGTCACAAGAAATACGCGAAAGGCGAAAAACTTCGCAAGTACACTTTTTTTGTGGCGTGCGCCGCCGTTATTTAGCCGCGAAATTACGCTTGCGCGTTGCTAGAGAAATAGAGGAAAGAGGCGCAGACTGTCAACCGATAACAGCCGATAACGAGATAACGAAGGAGGGAAATCCAGAGAAATCGCGGAGAGGAGGAACAGGACATGCACTTGCACTTGAATCATTTAACGCAACGACACAAATCTCGGTAAATTCGTGGATTATTAATTTAAATTGTTAATTCAACAATTTTTTCGATCGTTATTGCACGAGAATGAGGTGTATATTTGGTTGCAAGCAAATGTAGGGGTATAAAACTCTTGTTAATATAACTTTAAAATTTTCTTAAAGGTAAATGTTCGCATAGATGATAAAGCATTTCAATTAGTTTGTATCATTAAGCAAAAATTAGCCCGATTTGTTCTCAAACTTAATTTTCGCCTTTAAACATAAATTGAAATAATGTCAGATCCGGTTACACAACCCTAGATATCTTAAATGTGCGCAACCAAATATACACATTTAACACATTAACATAACCTGAACATTTTCCAATCACTTCGCAATCACTTGAATGTTTTGATTTGAAACATCGAAAACAACATAGATTTCCTATGGTATTTCTCAATTTTTCCAATATTAACATAAACTCTCGCAGGATTACTACAGGAAAATGGGCACAGGAATAGATTTTGCCAACAATCCATTTTTTATACACGATTTTAATAAGCTCTGTGCAGTGTGCAATAAAAAAGTTGACAAGGATAAGTTCTCGATATTCAGTAAATTGCCAAAGCAGCATTCAAGAATGCAAATATTTGATGTCTTACAATGTATTTCAGATGTAAGTTAATTTTGTGTCCTCTTAGCTGATACCTGAGTTACCTAATTGTATTTTCTAGTATAATAGCAAGGTTGGTCCGCAACATGTCTGTTCAACCTGCTATCACAATACCATTGCTGCCTACAAGTTCAGAGTACTGTGCAATGGGTCACATGAGAATCTCACTAACTATTTGAATCACCAGCAGAAAATGGCAGATAAAATGAAAAAGGAAATTTTAAAAGTTATTAAAATTGATGATGAGGATGATGAAATGGAAGTAACAGAAGAAATTGAGCATGATTTGCATGAAGATGATGCAAGCACTGAGAGCATGTCTGAAACATTTGAACACACTGAGGAAAATGAACAAAATGAAGCTGTGGCAACTATACTTTATGATAGTAGTCAATTTGTTGTTGAAACTGAAGCAGATGTGGAAACTCAGGAAGACAATGCAGTTGTTGAAGATGTTGAGCGGGAATATGATGATGATAATGTGCCTTCTGAGGGGATAAAACATGAGAATGTACAAATGTCTAGAAGTACTAAAAAAGATGATGAAAATGATCAAGCTTCAACTGTTTCAACAAAAAGAACAATATGTAAAGTATGTCACAAGGAATACAGAGCTGATTATATTGCTGTTCATATGAGGATCCACACTGGAGAGAGACCCTATAGATGTAGAACTTGTAACAAAGGATTTAGGTAAGCTGGGTATGGAAATACAGGGCTTGTTTTTAAGGGTATCTATGTTTCGTCGAATTAAAGGGAATTAATGAAACATACATATAAAAACTAACCCTATGTTCCGTTCCTTTAAAATTTAACTCAACGTTAAGAAAGCGTTCTATTGTGATATATATAAAGCCATAAGGTTATGGGTCCATTTTTTTCCTGTGGCGCTATAACCTTTTGTGGGTTTTGGCCTCGAGCACAATTTGCCTCCATTCCTCTCCTCCCGGCTCGTTCCTTCCACTTCTTAATGCCCATATCACTATAACTCTTAAGTCTCCTGTTGCTCCGTCAATCCACCTTCTCACTTCTCCTCTCATTAGGTTATGGGCCCATAATAAAATGTAATTGTCAATCAGATGGTGGCGTTGGTAACGTGCCGTGTCCCTATACCATAAATTACTATTATGTAATGCACAATGAAAATTCTGATATATTATTCGATTTTAGTACGTCAACCATTTTAAAACTACATGTGGTGTCACATTCTGATGATAGAACATTTATCTGTCGATTCTGCGGCAATAGATATAAATTATTACGAACGCTGCAGGTGCACGAGCGCGGTCACACCGGGGAAAGGCCCTACAAATGCAAGTAAGTGCTAATTTTCAATTCTTCACTCCTGCTGGTCTTGAACTGCGTTGTTGAGTTGTACTTAATATTACAGCGCATGTGAGAAGTCCTTCACGAGCTCGAGCAGAAGAAAACAGCATCAGCTGGTGCACACCGGCGAGAAACAATACACCTGCGAACTCTGCGCCAAGTCCTTCACACGGATGACGATCCTGAAGGACCACCTCAAATCGCACGCGGGCGTCAAGGACTATGCGTGCCACCTATGCGGCAATCGCTTCACGCAGGCGCACTCACTGCGTAGTCACCTGGAGAAAAGCTGTCGCGCGAGGAAAGCTTCCATTCCTGAGGAGACGGTTGAGGTTTACATGCTCGAATCGGATGATGAAGTTAGCACTGATCACGAACATATTCAAATACATCAACCATTTTGAATCTACATGTGGTGTCACATTCTGTAGATAGAAAATTTATCTGTAGGGACATTTTTAATATGCAATTAATATGATAAGAAAATAAATAACTGCTTTTCAATAAGAATACATATTGAATTGTTACATATTTTGATACTATTTCACTACTACTTTACTACAGATACGTAAATTCTAGGGACATTAATTTTCTTAATGTTGGTAATCCTTTAAAGCAAATATATTCCAGAAATTCGGAAATATTAATCATTTGATTTGAAGGTTGTTCAAATGTCCATCTGCAGAGAAAACTTGCTTTAAAGTGCCTCAAACTATAAAGCAAAGTTAGCTAGTCACATAAGTATTGCCAACACAACAAACACAAAGTCCCAAGATTCCAAAACAAAAGTTGTTTGCAAGTTCGAAACAAGTTATAGAATTTGGTGTATTTAAAAGATTATGGAGTCAAATAAGTTTTGGGCAGATTTTGGCAAAGGCGTGTCGAATTTAATGGACCTAAAAATCAAAATTCGCCAATTACAGGTCAATCCAAATGACGAATTGATTCTGTTGATTGTTCAACAGAAGATAGACGAAATTGATATGTGTTTCGAAAGTAATAAGGACACATATCGCTGTCTCATGGCTGAAATTGAAGAACTAAAGTATCAAAGACAAACGTATGTTAATTGTTATTTCAATTTCTAATTTGCTTGTAGTTGATTTGCAATTTTGTAGTTTGCAGAAGCAGTTGGATAATTCTGATTGGTTGAATAAGATCAATGAATTGCTTACTCGACTTCAGATCAATGTAAATCAAGATGTGAAGAGTCAAATGAAGTAATTTCCTCCCGTTATCATGCTATCGTATTTGAATTGAATCCGTCCATGATGTTCTGATGCTGTTCACTCGATCTTCGTTCGCTTCACTGCTGTTCACATTTCATATTTCAAAAGTTGGTCACTGACATCAGCGCTTCTGTCAATAAACTACTATTTACATTCGCTCAAAAATGTCGATTATTTTTAATAAATAGATGTGTAATGTGCAAAATTCGCGTGTCCAGTGGGCACATCTAATTGGCCTCGTCCAGCAATCGCTGAAAATTCGCTGTAAAGTGTGTGCAACGTGCCAAAACCAATGCGATTTGCAACGGGCGCGATTCTAACCTCACAAAGTCAACAATAACATGAATGTGGAGGAACTGCGCCTGCAGACATTCGTAGACTGGCCCAGCGATGCGCAGGTGAACCCCTCCCGCATTGCCAAAGCCGGCTTCTTCTACACCAAGGTAAACACGACGGTGGAGTGCTTCGCCTGCCATCTGAAGATATGCGAGTGGTCCTACGGTGACCAGGTGATGGCCAAGCACCAGCAGCTGAGCCCCGAGTGCCCCTTTGTGAAGGAGCCCAGCACGTCAGGCAATGTGCCCAGTATATCCAGCATATCCAGCAGCAATGGCAGCGGCGGCCAGACAACGGAGTCCGCCGAGGACCTGCTGGAGGAAGCGGCACGCCTGCGAACGTTCGCCAACTGGCCAGCCAGTGAGATTGTCACACCAGAGAGCCTTGCCAGGGCCGGCTTCTTCTCCCTGCGGCACAACGACCTCACCAAGTGCGCATTCTGCGGGGGCATCGTTGGCACCTGGGAGCATGGCGACGACCCCGACCGGGAGCACACCAGACACTTTCCGCATTGCGCCTTTGTGGTGAGCACGATTCACCCACGACTAGATAGTTCGGCGGGCGCGATGCGCGATTTGGCGAATCGCAGCAATCTACCAAATATTAACTTAGTGAGAGATGGCAATCTGGCAGCTTTGGGCGTGAACACGCACAAAGGGCCAAAGAAGCCAAAGTACGGCACGCTGGAGGCGCGCCTGACGACGTTCGCTGCGTGGCCGGGCGACCTGGTGCAGACGCCCGAGCAGCTGGCTCAGTCGGGCTTCTACTACGAGGGCTCCAGCGATCAGGTTCGCTGCTTTCACTGTGATGGCGGGCTGAAGCACTGGGACCCGCACGACGAGCCCTGGACGGAGCACGCCCGCTGGTTTCCACATTGTGGGTTTGTCGCGCTCCTCAAGGGGCAGGATTTTATTTCGGCGTGTGCACCAGAACTGGATGCGGCTAGCGTTAAGGTAATTGAAATTGAAGCTATTTGTTTAACAAGCGTCTTGTTGGTAATGATTCAAGCCGACCAACTAAAGGCGCTTTTCCATTAAAACAAAATAATAATTAGAATCAAAGTTGACAAAGATAATTTATCGCTCTGTATCTCGGCCATGAAGAACAATTTACCAACATTCTTTTCGCTAAATGTACTTCTTTCAAGGCCATCTATAATACCTCCAGATGAATTACGCTCGATTAATGGGACACCCTCTACTTGTGTGCAAGATTTGACTATGATCCAGTTTGAATTTGATGCTGAAATTTGGCACACATGTTCTCTATTGCAGTAGTAAGCTCGAGTTTGAGTTTGAAAGTAATTGGTCCAATAATTGCAGAGAAATTCTAATTTTTTGTTGTGAGGCGAAAAGCCTACCTATACTTGTCTGTCGGCTGAATACTTGTGTACACGATTTGACAATGATCCCATTTGAATTTAAAGCTGAAATTTGGTATACTTCTTCTCTGGTGTAGTAGTAAGCTTGAGTTTGAGTTTGGAAGAAATCGGTCGAATAATTACAGAGAAATTTCAATTTTTTGGTGAGGCGAAAACTCCA
>JARJDQ010027545.1:0-10693 GCA_030264215.1 Geostiba sp. GC000077
CGCGAAGGGTGTCTCCGCCTCCACTTCTACTTCAGAGCACTCCAATTGCTTCAGTGTTGTCTCGCGAATGGGTTATTAACAGCCAGGGCACCGGCAGCTCCAGAGAAACGCGTCGATTCATGTGTGCGAGTTGATTATGTCCAGTCTAAAAATTGGTGAGTCCTGGAATCGAGACAATTGTCTTAAGGCAAAGGCAGAGTGACAAACGTGAAAAGTAACCTTAAAATGTATAAATATAACGAAATTAGAGGCATTAGAAATTTAGAACCAACCACAGGGCCAAAAGACAGTCAGTCAGTAAACGAGTCAACGCTCATTTGAGAACTAAGAATAGAAATCTCCATAACTTCTGTAATTTTCATCCTCATTTCAGTCATTTCATACTTATAGCGTTAATTTATCCCACTTTTAATAGCCAATCTGCTGGCACTCAAGCACTATGTACTTAAATATTGTTTAAATCTTCAAAAAGTTCAAGTGCTCTAGCTGTAAATATTTGAGAAATAGGAATTCAAAGATTTGAGACTACACACAGACTGTTTCGAAGGTAGAAGGTATGTTTACGCTCAGTTTACACCCATTTAACGCCTTTTGGAGGAGGCATCGTGAAAGTCTCAAGTCGCGAGTTCATCGGTTGATTATCATCATTGTCCGCGTATTTTTCATAGAAACCGACCGCGACGTGCGATTCATGCGCACACGCCGGGTGCCGAGTCTATTGTTTCATATGCTTATGGAAGTTATGGGAGTTTTTCGCTACTCGCTAGCCAAGCGTCACAAATAATATAATAAATCAACGAAACAGCTAAAAACTTGAAAAGGCACCGCAACAACGACGTACAGTTAACTTCTGAAAATGGCCTGCCAAAACCGTTCGAATAGAATTAATTTAATTAAGTAACAATTGGCTGCAGCAAGAGCAGGAAATTTTGATCATTAAATTTGGAACGTTAATTTGGTTTCTTGAAGAGAAATCAAACCATGGTAAAAGTTGTAGTTGTTTTTGATTCATAACTCGACATTCACGGAAAATTGATAAAAGTGATGATTAAACATTTCCTGCATTTATTTATAACTTGTAACTATTTTGCCATTTGCTCACTTTTAAGTTAAAACGAAACATTTTAACCAGTTTACTTGATGTTGTGTTTCCAATGTTTGTTCTGTTGTTTTGTTGTTCCTCTTCGTATAGAATGTAAACATTTTCCACTCACAAAACTGCTTTAACACTTCTGTGGCGTTTCGGAGGAACTACATAATTAATTTTTTTGTTGAAATTGAGTTCGAATTCAAAATACTTTTTTGAATTATATACCATTTAATTTACTACATAACTCAATTTTCTCGGAATAACCTCACAACAATAAATTTCACTCCAAGTTCTTTGTAAAAACTCATAATTCCACAAAAAAAAAAGTATTAGATTGGAAAAAAATGACCAAATTGTAATTTAATTGGCGACTTTTTGCCAATAAATGTATGAACGTTAATACTCTACGAGCACATTTCAATTTTGACAAATAATTGTTGAAAAAAGCAGTAGAAATGCAGATGAAGAGAAAAATAGTCGAGATTTCAATTTCATGTTGGCAAGCAATTTAGGAAATGATTGGAGAGAAGATCTGGGAATTCTCGTTGGCTTTTAACATCGCCGAATGCGAACTTTGGATTTCACAGACCTATGAACCGTACGTTTGGATTAAATCAATTTTGACTATAACTAGAAGTGCATCTTCGTTTTTACGAGTTTAAACTTGAAATAATTGATGTACAGCTCGCAGTTTGAAACTTTGCATTGTTTTAGCTCCAAAGAAATTGATAAAATATGAAAAAATACCATAAAAACCATTTAAAAAAGTGGAGTTATGTAGTTCCTCCAAAACACCACAGACTTGACACCTGTATACACAACTTATTCAATCACATCATAACACAACACAATAAATGTTTTTTTTTTATAAATATGTTTATACCTTGTACGGATGTACGAATTTGACTTCTCTTATTTGATGTTTGGATTCTCTCTGATTCTGATCCGTAGTCGTAGAGAGCATGATTGTCGGCTGTTGCTTGAGATAAGTGCTGCTTTGCTGCTCACCGCCACCACCAACCGCCGCCCAATCTGCCATCATCATCAGCAATCCCCCGCTGCGCGCGAGAGATGCTTGAGACGAGGTCGATGCGCGGGACGCCGGAGCCGACGACGTGGCAGAGCGGCGGCAAGGGCACCGGCACGAACAGCTACGCCATCAAGCCGCCCCCGCACCAGATGCCCATGGCGACGCCGGTGCGACACGGTAATGACGACCGCCGGCGGATGAGCATGTGTTTCCTCCCCACCCCTAGACCTTCTCATCACAATTAGCAACTTTTAGCACTAGCACTAGCTGTATAGATATTAGATGATAAGATAGTATTGTACCTTCAGTATAGGTGTAGAGTTGTAGGGTAACGAGGAGATAACATATCAGTGTGCATTTTCGCGCGATGATACATGAGACGCGTTTGTGTCATCTCAATGTTGTGGATAATTTATAACTTATCATTTCGCATGCATACGACATTGACTCTTTAAGTTTAATCATTGTTTAGTGCTTTTTGGTGGTGATTAGGACGGCGTGACGCAGTGACGGTCACCATGGGGCATTTCCTCCGATGTGGTTGTAATTTTCTGTGCGCGCACATTCGGCGATTCACCGCTAATCAGTCTTTGTGCTTCGCAGGCAAGGCCAGCCAGGATGACGTGTGCTACGTGGTGGCGAAGTACGACTACACCGGACAGGGCGGGCAGGAGCTAGATCTGCGCAAGAACGAGCGTTATCTCCTGCTCGACGACTCCAAGCACTGGTGGCGCGTGCAGAACACCAACAAGCAGAGCGGTTACGTACCCAGCAACTATGTGAAGAAGGAGAAACCCTCACTCTTTGATAGCATAAAGAAAAAAGTACGATTTTAGACTTGAGCGTGATTTTCTATTTTTAATTGTGCATGGGTTGTTTGCAGGTGAAAAAAGGTTCGGGATCAAAAACGCTCCCATCGAACAATTCCCCCTCGCGGACGGTGGAGTCGCCGAATATGGCGCGTCGGCTACCTGCCGATCCCTGCGACCCGATCGGCTGCGCGATTGTCAAATACAACTACCAGGCGCAGCAGCAGGATGAGCTCTCTCTCATCAAAGGCTCTAAAATTTTAATCCTTGAGAAAAGCAACGATGGTAATTAAAAATTAATCCTGAAATTTCAAGGAAATTATGTTTGTTGTTTGTTTGGGTATTTTTTAGGCTGGTGGCGGGGTCAGAGCGGACAGGTCTCCGGATGGTTCCCCTCGAATTACACGCAGGAGGACGGCAACGACGACGACACGCTGCACACGTACGCGATGGCCGAGAACGTGCTGGATATTGTCGTCGCGCTGTACGCCTTCAGCTCCACCAGCGATCAGGAGCTGTCGTTTGAGAAGTTTGATCGGCTCGAGATTCTCGATCGGCCGGCGAGTGACCCCGAGTGGTATAAGGCGCGCAATTCCGCCGGCCAGGTGGGGCTGGTGCCGCGCAACTACCTGCAGGAGCTCTCCGAATACCTCATCAACAGCCAGCAGGGCGGCGGGCCGCCGCCGCCGCCACAGCAGTACAATAACGAGACGGATCGGCCGCACCTCATCAATCGACCGTGGTACTATGGCACCATCTCGCGCAGTCAGTGCGACAACCTGCTGAATCAGCACGGGCACGATGGCGATTTTCTTATTCGCGATAGCGAAACAAATGTAAGGATTCACTTGTTTTTTTTTGTTTGTTTGTTTCTTCGTAAAGCCGCATTTACACTAGTAACAAATTTGCTAAGGTTACTTCTAACTTAAGGTTATTTCTGACTTCAATAGATTTGCTAGAGAAACCCGTCAAAACCGCGTTTACACTAGTAATCAAGTCTAACCGCTGTTATTGTGGAATGTTAGAAAATCGTTTACACTACACCACAAGTCACTGTGTTAAATCTAACTGAAATATAATGAATATCGGGACATTTGTGCAAGCCATCGTTGCCGTTGTTGTTGCTATCCAGAGCAATCCAGACCGTAGTCAATAGGGTGTTCAACAAATTTATTTCGATCATCATATTTATTTATTTTAATGGTATAAATTTACAGACATGTGAACAAAACCTTCCCACGCTGCGCGTGTTCCTTTACCGAATTATTCAACAGATTTGTTACTAGTGTAAATGCGCCTTTACACGTTTTTCGTTCGTTTTCAGATGGGTGATTATTCCGTATCGCTGAAAGCCCCCGGCAGAAACAAACACTTTCGGGTGCACGTCGAGGGTGCGCTGTACTGCATCGGCCAGCGCAAGTTCCACACGCTTGACCAACTCGTCGATCACTACCAACGCGCGCCAATCTACACCAACAAGCAGGGCGAGAAGCTGTACCTGGTGCGGCCGCTGCCGAAGCCCGTCAACGGATAACGCTCTTTCGGCTAGGTGAGTCCGCCCCTCCGACCGGAAGATTACCCACAATGCCACAACCACCACTCAACTACCGGCTGCGTTCTATCGATGTTTATTTCGAAACTATTTCGACATTTTCGAAATGACTTTGGTTGCCCTGCGCACGTAACCTAACAATACGACAAGTAACGCAACCACAATGACTGCCATTTCTTTCTGTTTGTTTTCGTTTTTTTTTTTGCGTAAAATTCTGTTGTACAAAGATGTATCCAATAATTATTTAATTGACCTTGAATTTCGCAGATTTCACAGTTTCACAGGTACTGCCACAGGTACAGAGTGCTTTATTTAATACGTATTGCGAGTGACATTGTGACTTTGAGTGGGCAACAGTGCAGCAGATGCAACAAATCCAGCCATATTAAATTACAGTGACTTTCATTTGTTTACAGGACTTTTGTTTAGACCTAATGTTTTTTTTGTGTTGAGTTCCTATTGAAAAGGGAATGTTACTCATTTGTTTTTGCAGTCAAAGCAGTTAGGTAAGGTGTTAAAGCAGCAAAACAAAATATTACCTAACATAATATGATAATTGATACAGACATTGATTAAGACTAAGACAAGATAAACAAAAATAGCAAAATGTGTAATATATTATGGATAATTGCTGCTCGTAAAGTAATCTATGGCTGGTTCAGGCAAAATTTAAGCCATTAACCTTAAAATGTACAAATTAAGCAAATATTGATTGGCTTGCTTAAATCAACATCAAAATTCAATAGAAATCTTGATTGGTCTGGTCCTGCATTTTTAAAAGTTTATGGGTTAAATCAATGTCTTAAATTTTATCTGAACTCGCCATTAAATGTCATGATATTATTGTGCTGATGATGCAGAAAACACACTAAGCGAGTCCTGGTGCTCGACATCGTATGTCCGTGTAAATTATACTCCTATAATCTAGCGATGAAGAAAATCTACAACTACGAGTTGCATGTACTTGCTTAAGATTACCGTATGATGTATACCCTAATCGGAGCCATACTAAGATGTAACATAATTATTTGCGTTTCATTATTGGCAAATCGACACCAAAAAGGAAAAAATGTTCTCATATCAAATATCATCACTCATCACTGAAACCAAAATCGCCAAACTCGCATCGTTAAGTTCATTTGAGTTGCGTGCGCATGCGCGCGGGGAAGTAAACGAATCACAAGTGAATTGCAATTATACAAATAACGTACGTTTCATAAGTTTATATAGAAAAAGAATGTTTTATACTGGTGTGAACAGTGAACACTAAAATGTATTGAACGACACCGATATGTGAAAAGGTGTTTCGATGCGTTGACTGTAATTTTAAGTTTGTTTTGATTGTGATGTATTGATTGCGTTTCCTTGGCGTTATTGGCGTTAAAACGTGAAGAGTGTGTTAGGAATTGTGAAACCAGCTAGATAGGAAATTGAATGTGTCTAGAGAACGCCCAACCGATGGGTTCGCACGAAATTACCGAGGACTTCATTATTTTCACGTCATCTGCATTTCATGGATCTGAAAATGGAGACTAGATATCCTAGACATGGCGACACCGAACAAATGAATATTTATTTATGCTATTTATTAAGGTTTGCGATTTTTGAATTGACTATAATTTTCTTCCTTTGTAATCCATTGAGCGTTGTCGAGGACATGTACATTTGAACACGAAATGTTCCACATACTATTACATATGGCATCCCTATATGGCAAAAACAAACAATAACACAACACCGAATATGGAAGGTGAACGTGTGAACACGGCAAACACACAAAGGATGTGAAAGATTATGATGATTGATAAAACAAAAACTTATTATAAGTTGGACTAGTCTAATACCTCTTTAATAGAATTTGCATTTTAAAACGTAGAAGAAATGTATATTTGCTCATGGAACATACTCTATCACCTCGCTTATTTCCTAATTACCTAATTGTATGTATTTAAAACCCTTGTACGTATCTTTTCATTGCTCGTTCCCGGTTCCGTCATTAATTGTACTTTGCGTTCAGTTATAGGAGAGCAGGCTGCAGGCAAGCAAGCAATATCTTTGGAAATTCTTGTAAATTATTGCTAAAACCATACACCCATAAATTTTATGGAGACATTCGTTTAGTTATAATTTTAACTATTGTAGTCTTTAAAAAGTTCAATCTGTTTTAAAATGATTTGACATCAAATCCCGGTACTGTATAATTTTATGTTTTTAGTTATAGTACGCTATGATTTTTGAACTATCCGATCGCAATCGTAGTTAATCGACCTTCTTTGCTGCCCTCCTCTTCTTCTGCGCCTTGGATTTCTCCTTCTTGGCGACATCGATGTTCCAGTAGTATATGATTTGCAGTGCTATGACCGCATTTGCTGCAGTCGCCACGCAATATGTGATGATGCTCATGATGTCGCCGGTTTCCTGGATGGAGGTGAAGATCCTCGCAGAGCTGCCGGCCAACATCAGGAACGCGGTGATCGCGGACAGTTGACCGGTATGGCCGTTATTGAAGTTTGTTAGAGCTTGTGATAACTTGCCCACCAGGAGGATGGGAATGTTGAAGCCCTGCAGTGTCCACAGGAACTCCTTGGGAGTGTAGCCCGAGATGAAGACGGTGAAAACGCCCGTGCAGGCGATGGCGTAGAGGAACGCCATCATTGTCTTGCCAGAGTAGTGAAGGATGAGGCAGCCAATGAGGAGTGTCTGCAGCAGCAGAAAGAAGGAATCTCCCCAGGAGCTGAACGGAAACTCGTTCACAATGCTGTAGCAGCCGTAGATCAAAATCGCGATCAGGTCGAAGGAGACGCTCAGCAAGCTGATGCCCTCACCACTCTTGCTCTTCCATATTTTAAGAATCTGTGGAAGTTTGACTAGAATTGAGCCCAGGATGAGGCCGAGTCCAAGAAGTTTACTAAGTGCTATTTTAAAGCATGGTCCTAAAAATAGAAATCGGTTTTATTTCAAGCTTACACCATGCAAAGCATGGTTTGTTTGATTTTCAAATTCTTAAATTCTTACCATCTAAAAAGTTAAATTTGACGAAATATTCGTCAACACATTGAGGAGGAAGAAGATAACTAGCCGCGTTTTGTAGAATATCCATGACTGTTGATGTAGTTTATGGGAATGTGATGTGATGCGTTGCTGTATTTAGCTCAGGTGTAACTAAGTAGGCAGGCGTCTTATCACTCAGTCAGGGTTTGTACTAATTTAAGTGCAATAATTAAAATTACATGGCTTTTGTCGAGCTTTTGTGTACGCATTGAGGTTACGCTTATGCCAAAGCGCCAACGCCGCCAACGCCGAACCTGCGACACGTCACTCAACATCATCTGATCAATGGATTATACAAGTGGGTACAAAAGTAAGAACATTTGAAAAGTGATATAAAGTCATATTATCAGTATTTAAACACTACTATGTGACAGTAGTTGATGTTGGAATACTCGAAAATAGTTATGGTGCTGTTTTAATGGTTTACAACAAAACTGTTTAGGAAATAAATATTTGTGTTGTATTTTATGTTTGTCTTAAAATTACGACTGCTACATTCTAAATTCTGTTATAGGTTTTAGCAGTATTATTGAGCTTTTAAGCATTTATCTTGTGTAAAGTTTTCGAATTCTCAATCAATTAATAAGCATTGGGCGTTCTTTTCGGCGAACCTTCAAATTGAATTAATTTTACCTTATCTTTCTAATTAAAAGTCTACATACTGTTTGGGGCGTTGGGGGTGACGTAGGATGTTATCAATTCTAAGGATATTATCAGTAAAGTGAAAATATTAAGTTTTGACTTTTTGAAGGCTTTGATTACATTTGTTGTAAGTTGGTTGCCTATATTGCCGTCGCACTTGTTTTGAAAACTTGTTTATCTTCTTTGAGCCGTTTGCTTTGCGTTACAAGTCTACATACTGTTGGTGGTAACGTAGTATGTTATCAGTTCTAAGGATGATATTATCAGTAAAGTGAAAATATCAAGTTTTGACTTTTTGAGGGTTTTGTACCGTTTTGATAACTTTGGATGTAAGTTGGTTGCCTACATTGCCGTTGCACTTATTTCAAAACTTGTTTATCTTGTTTGGGCCGTTTGCTTCGCGTTGGTCGCCCCAAAACGGTTTGTTCTCTGTTCTCCTCATTCTAAGAGCAAACGCGTCATGTTACAGTTATATCAAGAGCTGGCAATAAAGAGCCATCGTCACCGTTGGCGTAACCTGCGTTTTTAACCGTTTGTCTCGCAGTGCGTACGGTCGTCTTTCGCTTGCACGGGCACACAGTAACAGTGGCCGACACGAGCTACGATACACACAACACACCACGCACTACATATACAGCATAAAACAACCACATGAACCGCAGTCACCGCACCACAGTCAGATCCGCGCGCTGCTCACGGATTGTTGTGCACGACCAAACACCAAAACGAGCGGACTGCGGACCACCGAAACGCCTGCGTACGACCGTGTTTGCAGTGCGTGCCAGGTGCCAATGTGATTCAGTGAGCAGTGAGTTTCGCGTTCCTACCTGACGCTAAGCGAGGTGAAACATCAAGCGGGCGCCCTCAGCAAAAGTCAAGTCATATTGAGTGTGATTGTGGTCATCGCTGGTAGCAATTCGTCGTCCAGGTCGCCCATCAATGTGCGCGACGCACCACACCGTCGTGTGCTGCAGCCGCGTGCGCGAGTTCGCAGGTATCGGCTGATCCGCTGATCGCGTCCCAAATCCCAATCATCAATTCCTCGCACTGCGTCCGGGAGTCGTACCGTGCGTGACCGTCGGCCGTCCTGGTTGTTCTCTGTTCTCGTGTGTGCGTGCGTGAGTGATGCTGTGGGCCTCCGCGACCTGCTACCGCAAGCGTGTCGCTGCAGCATGAAACAGTTCATCAAGTTAAAGTGATTCGTCGCGACTCGCAGGCCAAGAGCCCGAGAGGAAAGCAACAAGCAGTAGCACAGCTCCGGCGACGGCGACGTCGACGTCATGGCGACGCGAACGAAGACGAAGGAAAACCCCGGCCACCAAATATGGGAGAAGAGTAGGTTTCATCTGAATGCTCACTACTTCACTTCTCCGTCCCCCAAAACTAAACACAAACAAAACATGCCAAACCTGACCTCAAACTCAAACTAACTCTTTTTCTCTGTTGCAGGTCTTGCCCACAATGCGAATGTGAACTGCCTCGCACTCGGACGCAAGTCCGGTGTGGTGATGGTCACCGGCGGCGATGACATGAAGGTGAACCTCTGGGCGGTCGGCAAGCCCGGCTGTTTCATGAACCTCACCGGCCATACCACCCCCGTGGACTGCGTCAACTTCAATCAGACGGAGGATATGGTCGTCTCGGGGTCGCGCACCGGAGCGCTGAAGGTGTGGGACCTGGAGGCCGCCTCGCTGGTGCGCACCCTCACTGGGCATCGCGACAGCGTGCGCTGCACCGACTTCCATCCCTATGGCGTGTACCTCGCCTCCGGCAGCGCCGACCACTTCATCAAGGTGTGGGATCGCCGCTGCAAGGGCAGCATCTGCACGTATGCGGGGCATGCGGATCGCGTCAATAGTATTAAGTTCTCGCCAGACGGCTATTGGATCGCGTCCGGGAGCGACGACCGCACCATCCGCCTGTGGGACATGCGCATCGGGCGTATGCTCAAGGAGTTCAAGGAGCGCCACAGCAGCGCCGTGACGACGGTGGAGTTTCACCCGCACGAGTTCCTCCTGGCAACCGGCGGCGCCGACTGTGTGGTGAATTACTTCGACTTGGAGAACTTTAATCTCGTCTCCAGCGAGAAGGAGATCGGGCACGTGCGATGCATGTACTTTAATCCGGAGGGTGATAGTCTCTTTGTGGGCGTGCGCGATTATCTGAAGGTGCTCGGCTGGGAGCCTAGTCGATTGTACAATTCTGTGAATCTCGAATGGGGCCGAGTGCATGACATATCGATAGCACAAAATAAAGTGGTAAGTAGTCACCAAGTTTATAATAAGACATTCACCTCGCATCTCGCCTCCTTCAAAATAGTTTAGCAATGTGCAGATATGCACCTTGCACAATTGTTTAGGATTCGTTATTATCACTTCTATGGCGTTTCGGGGGAATTGCATAAGAGCCGTTTTAGACGGTACAATATCTGGAACCAGATCTGGTTCCATTCCTTGAACAATAAATGAATGCAATGTATTTCAATGGAAGCATTTTACACGGGCATATTTCTGGTACAA
>JARJDQ010027560.1:0-10459 GCA_030264215.1 Geostiba sp. GC000077
AATTTAAATAATTTCTATCGAGCCGTTTTAGAAATATACCCCATAAACATATTTTCCCTATCCTTTACATGTTAAATTTGTTTAAATTATCTTCGTTTACAGACGGTGAATTTTTTTTGCGTTAAAATAATTTTCTTAAAATTGTCTAATTAGTACGGCTGCAAAATTGCATTAAATTCTATCGAAGGAAGTTAAAACGCTCAAAATACCTTCAATACACAGCACCGGGAGCCGTGTGAGTGCGAGTGGAGCCGTGAACCCGAGAGTAGGCGATTGTGACCGAAGACTATCTCTTTCTCACTCTAAATGTGCAGGCATACCAACTTAAACTTAGAGTCCTAAGGAAATACCAACATTAATGATAAATCATTGGGGCATGCAAGAATTTGACTGAAGAGGACCGTAAAAAATATGAAAATAACATTTATAATATACCAAGCCCGCATAGAATCAAAAAAATAAATTTATAAAAATGGTTATGCAACAAAATTTGAAATGGTTTTCAAGTACAATTCCCTATGCCCATAAATTCATGAATGTCATGTTGCCTACTTTCATCTTTTTTATTCCCCTTAAAAATAATATGGAAATCAGAGTTTCGCAACTAGACAACTGCCTTAAATTAAAAAGTTCAAAGAAAAAGTAAATGCTCAGCCACTGTGACAATCAAATTTTCACGCTTTTTTAATTCACACGACGGTGGACATCGTAATAAAACCCTAAGACCTAACCTTAACCAACGCTTTGAAGTTCATAGTATTTGCTCGATAAAAAGCGAGTTTTACAATTTCTAAGAAAATGACAAACACCAGTTCGTTGCGTCGTTAATGGCGTTTTGTGCGTCTTGATTTTTACGAGCTTCATTCTGCTCAGGCGTGCGCATGTTGGCTTCTACAGTCCTATACAGATCGAAGACCACAAAGTACTTACAAGGGACAAGGATGCAGGCAGAAGGCTATTCAAACCAAACCTGATGGATGTTCAGGTAGCAGCGCGTGTAATGAAACTATTGAAAATTTATGTAATTATTATTTTCAGCGCCGATTATAGCGGCAGCACGCTGTGATGCCCAAGAGGAGTGTGTTGGCTGCCGGATCAACTCCCCGAGCGAAGGGACCGAAGGACCACAGCACACACCTTCTTTATTGTGCGCTGCTGACGAAGAAGGCGCACAATACGCAGCCGCCCCGCGAGTAATGATAAAAATTTAATTATTCCAAACAACGACTGCTTGGCTGCTGGCTAATGAGTGCGATGTTTACGTTTTATGCACGCTTTTGATCCGCAGGTGCGCAGATTCTTTAAGTGAGCCATCTATGTACGGATCGGATTATACTGTATGTTATTAATTAAAAGCTCACGTGCATGGTGCATTATTATTGAGGCTGTCACGGATGGTGCAATGTGCATTAATTCAATCTGTAAATGAGTAAATATGTACTTTGGACTTTGGACTTTTGTTGTTGAACGAAAATAATAGTCCCTTTTGTCTCTTCTTCCTATTTGTCTGGGCGCTTCTTTTTCCAGGCATTGTTTTGCTTATAAAATAATTAGCTTCATCCTACATCGACATGGGCGTCATTAAGTGAGCGCCTCGACAAAAAGCAGCAGACCATTTTCATTCAGATTTCATCACAAAAAAAGGTCTTTTCGTTCCTTTCGTTCGCTTCTGCACTCTATTTATAACCGCTGTTGTCCTCAAACTCTTAATGTGCTTATTTTTCTACTTTTTCTATTGCCATAGTCATATCTCACAATCAACTTTTTACGTTTTTAACTGAAATTCTGAATCAGTTAATTTCATAACTGATATTGTAAAAAGAACTGTGTTCTTTTTAAGTTTTTGACTCAGTTAGGACTCAGTTAGGATTCAGTTTGGACTCAGTTAAGACTCAGTTAAGAAGACTATTTTCATTCAGATTTCATCACAAAAAAGGTATTTTCGTTCCTTTCGTTCGCTTCTGCACTCTATTTATAACCGCTGTTGTCCTCAAACACTTAATGTGGTTATTTTTCTACTTTTTCTACTGCCATAGTCACACAATCAACTTTTTACGTTTTTAACTGAAAAATAATGATGATTCTGAATCAGTTAATTTCATAACTGATATTGTAAAAAGAACAGTGCTCATTTTAAATTTTTGACTCAGTTAGGACTCAGTTAAGACTCAGTTAAGACTCAGTTAAGACTGACATTACCGCTGTTATTTTTACGTTTTTGATCATCTGAGAGTGCTCAGCTGAGTTCGAATCAGTAAATTTTGAATTGATATTGTAAAAAGAACACACCTGTAGAAACTATATTGGCAGCAGCTGCTGATGGTTGTCATGACATAATTGTGCCCTCACAGTTCTCACCACGCAGAAGAAACGTAGAAAATCATTCCATTGTACGAATACGAAAATCACACAAATTTACGTTTATAATTTCAGCAGATAAACGTCTCTTAAGACAATAAAACAATTACGAAGAAAAATGCCATCTAACTGTAGGTAATGAGTGGCAGCGAGAAGAAAAAAGAATATCGTTCTGATCAAACATTCGAGAAGAATTCGTGCGACTGCGTGTCCTAACGAATAACGAGTGCAGAGAGAAAAAAATTGTGTGCCTCCAAAGTCCAATTACCGCGAGTCGTATAGGACTGGTAGGAAAGTTGAAAAGCACATGGCAGGTAGCCGACCGATAGTTTGAAATTTCGAGCGAGAAAAAGGCGTTTGCTTTGTAAACTTGCGCACTTGCCGTTGATGGTAGATGGCATGTCAAGTTGGAGTTAAGCTTCCGCCAACTTCCTTCTTCCCTGAGAACGCCCCGAGAAATTACTGTTAACTAACACTTGGAACGCTTGGAACACTTGCACTTGATGCCATTCCATTATTCAACGATCTCTTACTCTTCTTACAATATTATATTTATAACATTATCATTTAATTTAACCTAACATTTATTACCTAGGTGGCTAGGTACATGGATTCACAGGTTCCTTTGGCTTCGTTCGAGGCAAAAAAAAGTGTTTAACATGTAGCATAGATTTATCTCACCAGCGATAATTGCACATTGTCATCGCGATGACAATTATCACCAAATGAGAGCGCTGAGAGAGTTGACTGCCCGTTGAGGTGACAATGGTGGGCAACGCGCGACATTGCTGAGTGCTGAGGCTTCTCACCGCCGAACGACTGTCTCTGGCCAGGACGCACACTTCGTACACGTCCTGTGCACTCACAGAGGAGTTATCAGCAACTGGCATGCCAGTTCTGGTCATTGTCGGTTTGATGGTGGCTTGGATCTTGGACCTCAGTTCGGCTAACGAAATCTCGACACTTCTCTGAATATACGGTAGAGTTTGCTCGAAGAGGAGCGTCTGTGGTCGAGAGGCTGACCTCACTATGACGTACGGATCAGCAATGTCATCGTTTCTGGTTACCAGCCATTTGATCTTCACACTGCCATTTTTGTGACTGACCTCGCGGAATCGCAAATCTGGAGTGATATCATACTCTTCCTCATGGTTCTGAAGCAGGAGGCTGGTGTTGACATTGATGGGACAGTTCAGACGATCCTCGCTCAGGGTATATAAGAGTTTCCCTTTCAAGAAAGGAGGTGCAGTACAACGCAGGTCTTTGAAGTTGCTGGTCAGGTCGAGGGTTTGATCCATGTAGCGTTTGAGTGGACGCAGGAAGCAATCGCATTGCAAGGGATTCCCAGCGTGATACACCGTCGTGGTGTTGTTGACCATCAGTTCGGTGAGGTTCCGATCGAACGTCAGCAATTGGTTGCTGCTCACGTCGAGAACGTTCAGCTTCGTCACGTTCCGCAAATGCTGCCAGGGCAGACGCTCCAATTGATTGTTGCTCAGATACACCTCGGAGACGTTCACTGGCAGTCGGAAGGCTTCCGGTTCGTCGGTGATGTCTTCCAGCTTATTGAAGGATAAATCCAGCACGCGCAACTTTGTGATATTTCCGATAACGCCTGTAAAACTCATCAAAGAATAACTCACGACGTGTATTGTGGAGAGATTTTACCTCTGCGTATGTCAGCGATGGCGTTGTGCGACAAATTGAGTTTTTCCACTTGTTGAGTGCCGAAGACGATGTCGTACGTGAGCACCGGCATCACATTGTAGGACAAATCGATGTCGCGCAGGCGGTACGGGAAGTACGGATTGCTGGGGAACATTTTTCGCGAGACGAAGCTGACTTTATTATGGCTCAGATCCAGCTGGAAGCATGAACAAACACATCGATAGGAATTGTTCGCAGAACTAGAACCAATTAAACGTTACTTTCTCCAAGGATAGACAGTCCTCCAATAAACCGTGCGTCTTGTTATCTAATTTCTCGATGCGATTGTGGGACAAATCCAATTGTTGCAGAGCCACAAGTCCTGAAGAACAAAACAAACCCAAAATACGAAATGGACCCAGGTTCGATTCACATTTGGAAGCAACCATTTTCAAGTGAATACATTTGCTTTTACAACACTGTTACCTTTCAAAGCTTCCACAGGAATATGCGCAATATTATTCCGCTTCAAATCCAAGACGATCAGCTGTAGAAGGCCCTCGAATGCTTGATTGCTAATCGTTTCTAGCTTATTGTCAGCGAGATTAAGCTGGAAGACGACGGGCATGCGGCCGAAAGCACTCTTCGCTAACTTTGTCAACTCGTTACCCTGAAATCAGCATCCACACGAACCCAACTATTATAGAATAGGAAAAGACACAAACAACACAAGGCTTGCGTCGTGTCCCCGAAAGGGGTGAAACTTGTTCCGACTTGTTTGTTTCCACACACGCTATCACCTCCACTCTACTTCACTTTAACCACTCCAAACGCTAGAGTTACTGATAGTATAATCATTTTTCTTCGAAATTTACAGCTCCCCCAACTTTGGACAAACACCTAAAGTCTCAAGTCTCAACTCTAAACCCCTGCCGTTAATTAAACTATAAAACTATTCATGCATAATGTAAACTCTTGCTCAGCGCAAACTTTACCTGCATGTAGAGATATCTCAAAGAAGCCAAATCACTGAGGGCAGCCCATGGCGGTTGCGTAATCTTATTGTAACTTAAGTCGATCTGCTGAAGAGTAAGGAGACTTTCCAAGCTGCCCTTCACTAGCCGATCTCCAAGTGCATTGTGACTCAAGTCCAGAGTCAGTAAAGAGTTCATACTCGGCCATTGCTTCGCCGGTATCTCCGAAAACTCGTTGTAGCTCAAATCCAAGTCACCAACGGAAATCGGCAGCGTGAACAACGTCGATAACTTATTGTGACTTAGCTTCAACGTGCGCATTCCCCCAAGACGTGTTAGCGTGCCCTTCGCCATGTCCTTCAGTCCATTGTGGCTCAAATCCAACGTCAGCAAAGTGGGCAGAGGGCCGAAAGTACTAGGTTTGAGCACTTCAAGCGAATTGTACGATAAATCCAAGATTCGCAGCGAGAACAGCGTTTGGAACACAGCGTTGAAAATATCCGACAAATTATTATGACTTAAGTCAATGGTATGCAACTCATATAGCTTGGGGAATGTATGACGTGGTATCTTGGTGATTTGATTGTATGACACGTTGAGCACCTTTAATCCGCTCATATTCGCTAGTGGAATTTGATTCAACTCGGTGAACAGATTATGCGTTATTGTTAGATTGGTTGCATACGTTGTCTCGTCAAACGCCTTCTTTGGAATGCTCGCGATTTTGTTGTGAGACAAATCCAAGGTGGTCATGTTGGCGCAATTAATAAACGCTCCACTCTCAACCTTTGTGATCATGTTGTTTGAAAGTCTGATGTCGGTGAGGAAGAGATCTTTAAATGCTTGCTTTTGAATCTCTTCAATCATGTTGTCCCGCACGTCGATGACTTCAATGAAGTTCAGCTCGTGGAACATTTGATAATCGATCTTTTTCAACTTGTTGCGTGCGAGGTCGATGGTGCCGATGCGATTTATCGTCGAAAATGTGCCACGACCAACGTCGGTGATTTCGTTGTCACTGAGAAACAAGCGTCGCAAAAAGCGCATTCCTCGGAAAGAGTTCGCATCGAGTTTTTTGATTTTGTTATGGGACATGTTGAGGAGTTTAAGGACGGAGTTCCGAGCAAAAGCACCTCTGAAACACAGTTTTCATCATAGCACTATTATGACTAATGACTTATCATGTTGACTCACCTGCTTAGCTCATTGAGTTGATTGTGTGACACGTTGCACCATCCCATTTTAGTCAAATCCCCCAAATGACTAGCGTCCAGTTTTGTGAGGTTATTATGACTTAAGTCAAGTATTTCAGTTTCCCGCAGCCCTTTGAATTGATTTCGTTTAAGGTCTTTGATTTGATTACCATGTAGATCCAAGACTCTGAGCTTCCTCAGTGATTGAACACTCTCGGGATGAACAGTTGTTAAATTGCCATTGGTCAGGTGGAACTTGACCAAACGTCCTGCAAGTTCCGTATCGAAGAAAGCACCTTTTGGAAGCTCCGGAATCTGATGTCCATCAAGGTTTAAGTAAGTGAGGTTGCCTAAAATCCGAAATGCAGCATCTGGATATTCCAATAATGTGGTGTTGAAAATCTCCAGTTCGTTCAGGGTGGCATTAACACCCAAAAATGTGTGCTCCTCAATCCTCTCCAGCGGTGTGTTCTCGATGCGCAGCGTTCTTAATCGCAATTTATATAGCAGACTGCCAAATAGACGACCTGCAATTTACGGCCACTTATAGATCACTTTAAATTGGCAATTAATGAAGACATGAAGTGCCCAAGAAGGGTGCTCCATCGTAATTACTTACTAATATGGCACCTGCTGATGGTGAGACGTTCGATCGGCAGTTTAAATGTGGCCAAATTATTCAGTCCGATGCTCATCGTCGCCAGATTCGAGTTTTCGCAGCGCACCGTAACGCCCGCATCGGACTCGCTATCGCACACGCAGGGATGCAGCAGGAGCGGCGTTTTGGGACACCTGTACCTCGGCCCTGGAGGAATGTACTCCCCACTGGCCATGGCAACCATTACCAGCAACAGCATTGCGTTTATTTTGTGTCGCATTTCTTTAAAATTAGCACAACTTTAAATTGTCTTGTTTTTCGAGATGTTGAAGTTGTCTCTTCGGAGGGTTGAATTTGCTGCGATCCGCAGGGCATGAAATATGTATAGAAAACGCGTGCGTGGCGAGGCGCTTATAATTTAGACCCTCGTAAAAAATTCATAATTTTCCCGAGCGTCGAATAATTAATAAGAAAGCCGGGCTCGCCGGGATTGTCGCGGAGAGGAGCTTCAAAGTCGAGATGGGAAGATGGGCTTTCACACTTTTCCGCTTCCCCTCTTTGCGCGCTAGCAAGTAGAGCAAATGTTGTTATGTTTAAAGCATGAAACTTCCAGTGGTAAGCAAAAGCGGCTTCTTTCTTCTTTCCAAATTTCCAGCAGCTCCAAGAGTTTTTTCACAGCTTTATTGCGGAACTTCTTAGACACAATATAAAGTGATTAACACCGTCGTTGCTCAACTTTATGACGAGCGTTTATTTCGCTTCTGCTTTGAGGGTAGCGCAGCACTTGCGGCAGCGGTTTGTTTGGCTTTGGCGTGTTTTTCTCACCTCGGCACTTCATTTACTGCTGTTGGTGTGCGTTGTGCGTTTTTCCACCTTTTTTCCGCGCCGGCACCCAATTAGAAATATGTAGACCTGGTAGAAAGTTTGCTTTTCTTTGCCAACACGCGCAAAATGCTCTCCGCGTTCGCGTCTCTATTGAATTAGATTTAATTTCGAAATTACTTGATGCATTTACTTTAAACTGGGTCACTTTATATATGCGCACTTTTTACATGAAAACTTTTAAACGTTGAACTTTTTATTTGATTACGTACTGAATTTGGAAGCTGATTCCTGTTCGCTTTGGTAAATTTGATGCAGTTCACATTTTACCTTTACTTTTTATTCAAGGCAAGCAACTTTCGATACCGCTCCGACTCACAAACTCGCAATGTTGGTCAGTCGACGGCAAAGACACCAACTAAATGCCTGCTGCTTCTGTGCAGAGTTGTGAGTCGAATATGCCATACCAAGATACAAAGAACTCACGCCATACCTCACCATATTGCTCACTTTCTAATAATTCCACTCACGTTTATAAACATTTTCAGTTCTTGCACACAGCACACACTCATCATGCGTAAAAAAAGAAATATTTATTAAATTCCTAATCATAGTCGTAATTCCTTGCATATTTGCGTATCTTATATTTATAAAACACCTAAAAGTTGATAAACTTTAACATATTTTACTGAGGTATCCATTGTGATGTGGGCTTGGAATTTTTATCTCAATTTCTGTCATGCAGCGCCATCTGTGGAGCACTTCACCAAGCTGTAGCTTAGCGTGCGCGCCCACAGATGTCGCGCGCAATTCAAAAGTTTGTATCGATTGCATTCGGCGCTCTCGACGTACAAATTCGGCGCTGGTGCTCTTCGCATAAATCAGACTTAATAAAAGTTGATATAAATTGTACTTTGGGCAAAAGCCCAACGCGCCGGTGTGTCCCACCCGACTCTACAATGACCAGCGAGCGTTCGCACAACTTGGTGACCGCCACAGGCCCACAGCGCTCGTAAATTTCCTCATTTGCATGCAGATTTCGGTAATCAAAACGCTCGCGCATCGCTTGCATGAACATGCGGGAATTTAATGCAGATTTCGGTTTGTGCAAAAATGCGCATCAGTGGTTATAGTCGAATTTATTTTTAAGAGCAATAATAATGAAATTATAAACAAACTATTTGCATATTTTGTGTTAATTAATATTTCACTTTACTTTCAAAATTTGTTTCGATTGTAGTTGTTGTTTATTGAGGAGTGCGGGGAGTAAATGTGGCATCAATTCCATAGTGAAAGACAGCGCCTCGTCGCGCCGCATCGCCATCGCTTTTTATCATTTAATTGCCCGAAAGTTTTTTACTTGTTTGTCGTTTGTGCTCGCGACGTTGCCGTCGTCAGCGGCGGCGCGGTGGCGGCGACGTCGGTGGCGTCAGCGCCGCAAGTTTTTTTTTCCTCCGCGTCTATTATGCTCGATGCGCGTCGATGGCAATAGCAAGGGCAGAGCATCGGAAGAAGAAGCGAGGATTCCCCTATTTTACGAGGCGCGCTGCCAGCAAAGCGCGCAAAAACAATCGCAGAAGAAACAAGCGCCACGGCGTCGGCGTCGAGGCGCCCGGCGACGCCTGTCGCGCCGCGCCGATTGGGGGAAGGATTTGTAGTTTTGTTATTTTGACAAATGTCATTTTCCAGCGCCCAGCACTTTGCAGCGCCCGCCCGAAAACTGAAAGAAGGCGGCAAAGAAACATCCCCAGTCGAAAACATCCATAAAGTAAATAAAGTATTATCATGTTTCCTAAATCTAAAATCAGAAACTCTTAAGAACGATGCATATAGGCAATTTGGTGTATGTTTGGTTGCCTATAGCACAAATGTACAATGTACAATGTAAATTTCTTCCTAAATAAACGCTTTAATAAACTACTGCTAATCTCTTAGATGTAGCACCACCGGAAATACGTCATTTTATTCAGAATTTAATATACCGGGTGTCCGGGACACCCGGTATTTTGGGGGTACAGTGAGTTTTTTAAAAATAATGCTCTGTTTTTTAGAGAAAATTCTATCAAAGTCAGTGAGTACAAAAATATGAGGTAAATTATGTTTTTTATTAATAATATTGCAGTTATTCAACAATATCACTATGTAGCCCCATGCTATAATTTATAAGTGATTATATAAAAGTTCTAAAATATAAATCCGTTGTATAGCTTAAACGTAGTTTGTTAAAATAAAACTTTTTTTTTTGTAACATTTTTGTTACATGCAGTATGTGCAAATGGAAATTGACGGTAGATTGCGATTGGATATGCGATGGCGGACAAGTAGACAACATTCGGGGGATGGTGGGATGGTGGGATGGATATGGATAGAGACATGGCGTGTGCGCGTATCTGTTTTGTTGGAAGCGCGTTGGGAAAGCGTTGGGAGCGGTGAAGGCGTAGAATTCGCGCGTCCTGCGCCGCAGCCCGCCGTCGCAAAGTTTCCTGGCGCCGATCTTAGGCGCCGTGTCGCCATCCCCCGCCCGACATACAGAGAGCGATATCGCCGCCGCCAAACCACCGGATTGCACAATATTTACAACGCACCACGACCACCAACTGATTTCGCCACTTTTAATAAGTGATTATAAACATCTAACTATACGCCAAACATACAGGGTGTAAATAAATCGGTGGATAATCTACACGTGATGCGATAGATTGATTAATTCTGAGTAGAAAATCTTAATACAAAAATGTTCCAACTCTCTTCGTTTGGTCACACGAGGTCATCAAAGTTGCGAATTTTAGGTTACAAATATGCATAATAACAAAATTCTTTTTCGTTGAACCGTGCCTGTTTTAAAAATCGAACACTTCTGCACAGTC
>JARJDQ010027561.1:0-21630 GCA_030264215.1 Geostiba sp. GC000077
GGTGGTTGTCCAGTGCTACTCATGCTTTATTTTTTTTAGCAATTTAATACAGACCTGGTTTCTCTGCAGGCTAGAAAAACAAACAAATTAACATAATTTTTCATATTTTTTAAATTTTTTTCCAACAATGGACTAGACAACCGCCTTAACCATTATGGTTTTGTGTTATTTTTTAAGAACGATAACATTTTAGCTCCTACTTGGATTCTTCAGTTATTTGCCCATAAAATAGTGATTTCTTTAGTACTTTTGTATCTTTTGTAATTTTATCCGTTTTTCTGATGTTTCTTGCCTATCCTAACACAAATTGCGTTCCGACTGCACTGCATAGAGAGATATAAATAAACGACGGGCTAATAATGCATGAAGTAAACGAAAGGCAGCGCCAAACGCTGCGCGCGCAACTAATGTGAAGGAACTTGAAAGCATTTATTTATAGACACAATTTAACCATGATGCGCTTACGCATACCGAGCACAACGAAACTGCAGGCAATACTAAAAACGCTTCAATTAAACAAACAATTTCACACTGGCTTGTAAAATTAGACATTATTATTGTATAGCCTGGTGGATGAAAGCAAGCAACTTGGGAGCTGGGAATCAGGCAAATATTAAGTAATTGCCTAGTTGGACAACATTTCCAGTCGTCTTCTTGCAAGTTGGCAATCGTTGCAATGGTCGCCATTAGTATATCTATATATTAATTCGTTGCCGTCGTGTCGAGCAGGCGAACTGAAGGCTGTTGAACTCGCAGGATTGCGACGCGCATGTGTGCAGGCGGCGCAATGTTTTATATTCGCCGCGGCTCGGCGGTGTCTATGAATACGGCCCAGCACGACTCATATGTGCCCATAATCACTATCGGAATGGCTGCATGCCTCGGGATTCGGTGTAGTCGGGTGGTTAATAGCCGCTGATAGTGAATGAAATAGCGCGGGCGATACCATTCGATACCGATGGACGCTATTGTATGCAACCGCAACGACATGAAATGGCGTCCCGCTATCCACCATTTGGTACGTCCTATTAGTATACTGACGACTACTGAGCGTTTTATCCGCGGCGGTGCACTTTTAATTATTTCGCAACTTCCTGGTGCTGGACGGACTGGCTTTATGATTTGGCGTTTCCTCTTGTTTACCTTTGGCGAACGATGTCATCATGTGTCATTCGTCTCCTCGCGTCTCCATTCACAATGAGTTGGCAAATTCAATTTTAATGCAAGCGCTTTCTACATTGAAGCGAACATCAAAATGGGAAAAGTGAAATTTACGTTGTTATCGTTGTGCAACTGCAACTGCAACCAGCTGCACGCTGCACAATTTGTTGCCAATTATTCAGCGCAAAAAAAAAATCAGTCACGCGCTGCCAGCCATCGAACAATGGATGGGTCTTCTCTCCTCCTCTGCATTGACGCGGAGTTCGTGGATGCCGTGGAGGTCGGCGCGACACCCGCATTGTCATAATGACACAGTGTCATAATGCCAGACGTCGCAGATACAAAGCGGCCAAAGCGGCGATACGCCGGGGCCACGGAGTCGGGGCGACTACCGGTAAAATGGTGGCCTACTCACCGGATCGCCCACCGCAGCCGATTGCGCTAATGATAATGATGGCACTGTGGATGCACACAGCACAACCAGATGTAAAGCAAAGCGTTCGGCCCGGTTCTTTGGTTCATTATCTTGATTCTTGATAATTATGATGCGCTGCCACAGTTTATGATAGCATCATGTATACCGGGTATTCCAATTTAAATTCGAACGTCTGTTTTGTATAGAAATGAGAAATACATCTTAATATCATTCCATTTAAGAAAATGTTATTTTTTGCAATATCTGCTTTGTGTAGCACCCAGTATAGTTGAAAATGATTTTAAGTTGTGCGCCTCTAAAATCTACATCAACTTTTATTAACATAGTTTTTTTTTAAATTCAGAGTATTTCTATACAAAACAGAGGTTCGAATTTAAGTTGGGACACCCGGTATACAGTGCTATTCATTTATCCTCGAACATAGGCCAATGCATTTTTCCCATATGAGTTTATTCCCGTTTTCTCCCTAACGATGTCTATCAACGTGGAAATGATTAACTCTGTAGCTTTTGACGTTTCCGAAATTTCCAACATTGTCAACTTTACTTTTTCGCTCAGTGTACGGAAACCTGAAAAGCTATAGGATTGAAAATATCCATAATGATAGGTCATACTTTTTGACGGGTTTTGCCTTCATCTGAGTTTCCCTCGGGAACGTCGTTCGGGAGAAAAGGGAATAAACTGGCGGAGGTGAATGGCGCCCTCTGGCGGCCATGCAAAAACTGTTTACGAGGCGGATTATCTTTAGCAACAAGAATCCAAAGAGAAAATTAAAATCGCCCCAGTGGTTTGGGAGCAATCACCGAATCTGCTTTTTGAATTGATCGTTCGCTATCGGACTTATATAGAACATCGAGGATAAATGAAAAGCACTGTATATGATGTGTACTTGGGCATGATATGCAATAATGCAGAATGCAATATGCGTCCGTAACGGTAACTCTTTTTCTGGCTCTTTGTTGCTCCACGCCTCGGATAACAAAAGAGTGCCGGCCCACGATGGCAGCGTACAATGGCCGCCATCCACAGTCGGGATGATTGGTGCACGCTTTGTGAATCTGTATCGCAACGTGTCGCCTGTTACATTTATTTGCATACGCGTTGTGCATTTATATTGAAAATCATTACTTGTTTGTAGTCCTTGTTATTTTTAACGTAGACAACCAAATGTACACTCGTGCACTGCTGATGGCGTCTGCTCTCTCCTCTCATCGTTAGCCGTGTTTATTACTTTGGGCACTTTTATATTTTCCACCCATCATTTATGCGCCAAAAAGTTGGCGCTTCAGAGCACGTCGTGGAGCGATGAGGTTCATTAAAATATGCGTAAAACATTTTTACAACCGGTGCCGTCACAAAAAGAATCAAATTTTGCATTTAAAAAGTACTCAATTGGTATTCATGCCTCATGCGCCATCGGCTTGTCGTCATGACGAATATGTTTACTTCTATTCTATTAAAGATGGCGCTGGCGCAAAGAAAACAACAACAAGAAGAGCTAAAGCCGCCTAGGCAGAAGGCACGAACGAAGAGTGGTAGTTATATATTTTATTACTTGGAAAATTAAAGCGTTACCGTTGCGCTCGTTGTTCCGCATAAAATTCGTCTGTTCGTAAAGTTCCTCCCCGAAAGTTTACGAGCGCGCCGAACGCTGAACTCGGGCGCACCGCCGCCCACGCTCACAGAAGTACCGAACAAAGAAATTAAAGAATCAGGAGGTGAGGAACTCAAGAGTAAAGAGGCACTTTGGATTTTTGTAATTTTTTACTGTTTAAAACCCCAAGCCCCAACTATAGGCAACCAAATATACACGACCAACGGAATTTAAGTGCATATTTGGTTGCGTACATTATTTGGGTTTAGGTGCATTTGCCAAGTGTGCATTAAATTGAATTAACCGTCTGGGGGCTGCTGGATGTGGATGGGAGGAGGTGCGCGCTGGGTAATTGAGTGACGTGTGGGCCCCGATACCAAGCTGGCGAGTGCTGCAGACGGACTAATCGATTTAGGATCGCGGATTGCCAATTACCTGTGCTGTCAACTCGTAACTTTCGATAGCGTCCCTGCCAACAATTGAGTGTGCGCGCCGCCGATATGGGAAAACAAACCGGAATCCTAAGGTGGCTGCCTGCAGCACGATGGCAACGATGGTTGGACGTTGATGTGTGCCTGATCGGTTTGTTCCTTTAATAGATGTTGCGTGTATTCCCAGGCGCTCCGTCCCATCATCGATTTTGCGCCCTTTGTTTTCCAAAAATGTTCGTGCGACCACCGAATTACATTAAAGTGTCAATTGGGTTGCCTACCTCAAAGTCGCAACTCGGAAACAAAAAAGCTCTGGCAATGAAAGATTGTAATTTGTAAAACACGTTATTATTGTGTTGGGGGAGCGTGGTGTGAGAAAATCGGATAAGGACACCGAGGACGCCAAGGGAGGCTTGAAATGTCGCACTTTAAAAATTAATTTTCCGCCTACTTTGGCACGGCGCTCTTTTTGGACTTTTAATCTTCGTAAATCTTCGCTCTCTGCCATCGTAGAGGCTTTTCCGGCGCCGTGCCTCGCCACGAGGATTTCCTCGGACTTTTGGGCTCCCCTTCCTCCCTTCCTGGTGGGAATCTTGCATTGTTCCTTGCGACCGGTTGGACGCTAAACCGATTTGCACTCAGAAAATGTATACAACCGCATTATGCGACTAGATATTGTCCTGCGTCCTGTGTGCAGCAGCGAAATTAATTTTTAAGCTGATTAATGACAAATTGTATTTCTTGCGAGTTTCTTTATCGCCCGGATCTTATAGATGACGCCGGATTAAATTAGTCGGTTGTTAAAGGCATAATTTTCGTGTTTTTTTTTTTTTTTTTTGACGATTAACACAAAGCAAATAAAGGATTTGTTTGCGGGTAAGAAGCAAGGGCATGAGAAATGTGTTTAATTGTGCGCGTCTAGTTCGACTCCTTGCAAGGCTCTCTGGCTCCTTGGAAAGTTATGTCCCGACAAGTGAGTTGGAATTGTTTGCAATTTTTAGCGTGCGCTGTGTTCGGCGTCTGTTTGGCTCGGCGCCAATTTGTATTATCATTATTTGCTTCTTTTTGCGACCGGGGACGCAAGTAACGCAACAATACGATAAAAACAAGCTACCCAGCTATAATTCACAATCACAATAATGGCGTCCGCAGGACAAAATGGCCGAACAAACAATGTTTGCGTTTTGCGGTGTTTTATGTATTTTTTATCCTGTTGCTGCTTGTTGATGATGTCAGCACTGATTTGATATCATTGGCATGTCGGACGTTAACAATGTTACGCGGAGGGAGGAAGCGTTAAGGGTCCGGCTTGACGTAAGCCGGAAATTTAGCTCTCCTACCGCTCGTATCCTTCGATTCGTCGGCGCGCTCCGATCTGACGGCCTGACGGGCATTGTTTGACTCATTACTATCGGCTGCACGTCAAAGCACGATAACGTATATAAACAGGGAGGCATGCTGGAGGATATTTTCATTATTTTTTCCCAGCAACACATGACGATGAGTGAAAGATAACGGCCTAACAGATTAATTAATTGATAATAACTATTCTTGTATCCACAAAATAACAAAATTTTAGTTTAGGCTTTAAAAAAATCAAAATAATGAATAAAATCGTAGATGATGTATTTTTACTAGACTGCCTGCTCATTATTTGTGTGTTTCGTTTTTGTTTTCGTGTTGTTTGTCAACAAAATTTCTTATTGTTGGTTTGTTTCACGTCACCGTCGCTTAATACTTTGGACATTCATTTCGCTCGTTATCCTGCGCGTTGCCGCTCGAGTTTTTTGCGCTTTTATCTCGCTGGCGACGAGTTGCGTGGAGTTTTCGTCGTTTTTGCGGCACCCGCGCGCTCCCTGTCGAGATGGATATTTTTTTAATCGCGAAATCCGTGAAGCATGCCGTAATACGTCTACAAGCTCATCGCATCGCGTCCCCGTACTCGCGCAAGCGTTATTTCATTTCGCGTTATTAAAGTTTTTCTTTACGGCTGCGCAGCCCGGCGCCTCCACATTATCAAACAGTGTGAATGTTGAATATTAAAAAATGAAGTGAAAAGTTTGTCCAAAAACTGCGCGTGCATCGAAACCGAATATGTGAAAGAAATTTCCTAATGGAGCGAATTGATGAAATGAAACGGATAGAAAAAGAACTAAGGTATTAAGAGTAAAGTTTGCCTTCATAAAACTTTCACGCGGCTTGTCCCTGCTCCTCGGTCTGTCCGGGTGTCCGATGCGGAGCCTCCCACGAGTGCTTTTATTTTCTCCTCGTTTCTGTTGTGCTTCCTGTCGCCGATTATTTCGTTTTTATCGTCGTTTAGCTCCCGTCGTCGTCGCTGTGGCATTTTTCATCCCCGCAAATTCTATTATTTTAATGAAACGAATCATTTCGCCCAGCCTAATGCGTAAACATGCAGAATGTAGACAATAATAAAGCTCCTTGTTGCAATAACATGGCGCACGCTGCGAGGAGAGGCACAAAAAACTTGATTAAACGAAAGAAGCGCGCTATGGTACATTGAGGGCGCGGGCGGTTAATAATGATGCTAATAATAGCATCGGGGAGTGTCTACGACCTCCGCTCATCGCCTCTCCCCCCCTCCACCCTCCTTTGCCAGCGGCAGCAACCAGCAACATGTGATTTGTCGTCGTTGCATTTAATTTCGTTATGTCGCTTTTTGCTTGACGCGTTGAAATTGCTTGCAAATTTAAAATGACAAGATCACGCTTACCGCAGGCGTAACACGTGACATATGCAACCAAGCATACACCACCTCGCGCTGCGGTTGGAGTGTCGTGGGTGGCGTTTGCAGCAGGAAAGAGTTTATGGGCTGTGACTATCCGGCAGTCGCAAGACGAAATACGATGCGCTGCGGACATTGAAAACGACTTTAATGTCGTAATGCGCACGCAATATGAGAGCATCCAGAGCAGACGAAAAAAACTATCCACCCTCTAGTAGTAGTAACGGGTGGAAAGGCGAAACGGCGTCTAATGAAATATGCAAAGCGAGAATTAATTGCGCAGCGTGCAAAAGCATTCTTGGAATATTCGCGTTTACGATGCGCATAATTAGATGACTTCGAAACAACCAATAAAAACTATGCAACCTGAAAAAAGCGACTTCTTCGCTGTAGAGTAACTAGAAGCGGAATAAGTTTCCTTATTGTTTCGGATGCGGATGCGCATCGTGTTGTCCTTTGTTTTTAGCGATGTCATTTGCATCTATTCTGATATTTCTATTAGCATTTTCGGTGGGCTGTTTTTACGCTCGCTTTTATTACACTTTAAAATCGCTCCAGCCCTTGCCGGAACGCTTTTAGTTGAATCATCAATTCACTAAACGACGCGATAGCAAGCAGAGGCAGGCGCGCGTTTTATCAACTGGGCTTTTTTCCTTTTTTCCTTGTAGATGTTACCACCGGCCGCTTTTATTGTTTTACGTTATCTCTTAGTTTCTCTCTGGTGCCGGTTTTGCGTATTATTTGTTTGCGCCGGAGCGTCCACATTAGCGCACGTGTGAACGCTTCGTTTATCGTTTTGTTTTTGCTGGGTGGCAAATCGTTTAACGTACGTACGTGAAAACCGCCCTCGAAACGGGGCACTCTCGGTTTTTTACACTTTTTTACAAGCATTTAGCCTCTATAGGACTAGGACTAGCGGTTGGGCAATTTGTGCAAATGGAATTGCAATCTTCGCACATCCGAAATTGAGATTTTACATTTACACGTCCTGAAAGGACTCGCAGAGATTTTTAGTGGTGACTTTCTTTCTTGGTACCGGATAAGAATAACGGATATTAAAACTTGTTCTTTCAAGGAAGGAGGTTTGAAGAAAAGGAAGTAACACTTGTTTTGTTTGTTTGCAGACGGAAGACGAAGGCAATCATGGCAACGACGACACGCGCTGCTTCATTCTGTCGACGCTGGCGTCGCAGGGGCGGTCGCGCGTCCAGTGCGTCCTCTGCGAGGAGCAGCTGCTCGTCTTCGACCGGTATCCGCTCGTCGACGGCACGTTCTTCCTCAGTCCGCGTCAGCACGCCAAAAGTTGCATTGAGGTAAAGCAAAACGGCTGTGAAGTCATTTGAAGAGAAATGATTGCTAACATGGTGGGTGTTTGTTCTTGTGGTTTCTCAGGTGAAAGTCGAGGGTCGAACGCAATTCCTCACCGTTGTCTGCATGGGCTGCCTGGAGGGCGCCCACGGACGTGTGATCCGCTGCCGCTTCTGCACCCAGCAGTGGGACGGTTCCTCTCTAGTTTTGGGTACCATGTACTCGTATGATATCTTCGCTGCCATGCCTTGTTGCACCGAACGCATTAAGGTATGTTTAGTGGTGGGTGATGGTGGAGGCGCCGGGCTAATTGTTTGGTCTGATTTTTGTTGCAGTGTAATTCGTGCTTCAAACCAGTGCTGCATCCGGCGCAGCGGCTGAACTACTTCAGCGACTACAGCCACATGGTGCCCTGCCCGCATTGCCGCACGCTGGACACGCACTTTGTGAAGCCGCTGCCGTACTGCTACGCGCGCCAGGCGCAGCGCAGCATGCAGCTGTGGCCGTAGCATGCGGCCCCCGCGAAGGCCCCGCCCACGCCGCCGCCCGATCTCGCCGACGCCGACGATCTCGACCTCGGCCTGCTGTGGCGCGAGCTGGCCGGCCTTCGGCTGGACGAGTTCTGCCGCCTGCAGCTGACGCGCGAACGGTAGACTCATCCCCCCACACACGCATGCAGAGGGGATCTGCCTCCCCTCCCCCCATCACATACACACAATTCACCACACCACACAAACACGCGGATTAAACGAATTATTTGAATGCGCGCGTTCCACGAACGCAGACAAAACAACAAATGTTTATTAGTTTATTATTAGTTTATCATTACGATTATTATGTTTGTTAGTTTATAGTGAATTTTATTAGATTTTTTTTTGATGATCGACCCGCCACGTGTGTGTCGGTCGGTGAAAAAGTAAAACTGAAACTTTGCGAATTTAACGCCCGACACTCCGCAGCGTAGACGGTTTGATGTTTTTGATCGAACGACTTCAAAAGTCGCTAAACAAAAATGCTTTCTTAAATTGGAATACGACGAGCCCTGCTCGTACAAAGAAGGAGAAATTGTTTATTTTATTTGCATTATATGCATATCTCATGTTTGTTTGTTTTTATTTTATTTCGTTCGACTTTGTCAATCGAGAATTGCAGAAGTAAAGAGAGTACAACGTTCAGTTTTTCTTTGTTAGCTTAATTTTTCCCTCTATTTTTGTTCTTGTCTCTTTTACCTTTTCTTGTTCTAATTCTACTTAATTATAGTTTAGCTCGAATTTTATTATTACCTTTTATTTTATTTTATTATAATTAATATTTTATATACAAAAAAAAAACAAATTAAAGAAACGATAATAAAATTATTGAAATCTTCTATGGACGAGTGGGAAACGGTTTTATTTTAAACGTATTATTATTAAACTGCGTATTGATTGCGTGACGTTTTTGAAGTTCTAGTTTAGCACACAAATAACACGTCATACGACACATTGCACACAAAATTCGGCGAGCAATTCGTTGGCATTTAAACCGAAAATGCTGAAACATTTGCATCCACACACCATTTTGGTGGTGATACAATTTCGAAGAAAGTAATAAGATATTGCTTTAATCTTACAATTAGGAAGTAACGGTCAAACCCTTTTTAACGTGTTAAGGATTAACGATTAAGGCGATTTAACGTGTAAGGAACAAGAATTATAATTTGCTGTGTCCCAATAATTAGTGATAAACTACGATTAACGATTTGTTTAATAAGTGAACTGCAATACGTGTGACTGGTGAGCGGAGTGAATGTCGTAGCCAGCGTGCGAATGTTTTCTCGTAAGTGCTTCAAAAGCATCCGAACGTTCTTCCTCCTCACCCTCTACGTTCTACGTCTACACATACACACACCCCGTATAAGCAATTTGGTTCGTGACACATACTCATACGCATGATGTTAATGTGAACGAGAACCACGAAAATCAATTCGATGCCAATGTTGTGAAGAATGTCGGCACGTTATTATCATTTTTGATCTTTGTGTTGGTATTGTGAGGGCGATGGGCGATTAATGAGCATACACAGTTCTTCTGCATAAACAGACGAAACGCGGATGGTCGCGGACGGCGCGGCAGACATTTACTCGATGTTGGATTTTGTTCAAGTTGAAGAAACGACGAATGCAATTTCGTCACTCGCCTTCCAATTCGTAACGGAACGTACAAAATGCTCTCAGACGATACACACTTACACAACCATCCCCGGAACACACACTACTACTACCGCAAATCATGCATTCATGCCCGTGCGTGGTGGTTGAACAAAATGGCGGAATGCAAAACAAAATGCCTGATTTTATCCAGATCGCCGGCAGTTGATAGAAATATAATGCACTATTCTTGTTTTCGCTCCTCTATCTCAACAAAAATAACAAAAGATATTAAGTACAAACCACAAACAAAACTTATCCTTAATTAATACAAAAGAATGGAAGAAATAAACACAAAGAAGAAGATGAAGAAATAAGAACGCTATATCGCTATAATAATGATTACAAAGTTTTAACTAAATGACGGCAATTTTGCGGCAGGTGCAAAACCACACAAATGAAAAAGAAATAATGCTTTTATCGAAGGTAACAAATAGGTAACAATATAAGACGATACATATTTCATGTTTTACGTGTGTACATCCACTCACATTAATTGTTTATCCATTGATTTGTTTTATCGAATAATTAAATAGTGAAAGTGTTGTTGAATTGAATCTTTTTGCTAAAGGAATATTAATTAAATAATCATATTGTAAATGCCATATAGACAAATGCAATTAACCATATAGGAACATATAGGAACGTAAGACGAAGACAGAAAATACATAGTAAAATGCAAGAGAAACAACTCAAACAAGCCTACTACAAAACAAAAGCAAATGAAATCTAACAAGTTGCGAACATATTGATCACATAACCTGATCTTAATAACCTAACTTTTTTTGTTTTTGTGATATTCACGAATCGGCCGACGAAATCTTTTCTTTTGAAACAAGGATTGATTATTTGATGGCGTGTAAAATTTGAAAGCATGATGCGAGCGAGCTTTGTAATAACATTTTACGTTGTGTTATAATATAAGGGGTGATAAACGTACTACATTGACGATGTCGATATTCAATTTACTCGTAAGGATAATGAGTTTAGGTGTTTATAATATTACGATTACTACGGATTAGTAAGCATGGCAAATATTTGGCAATTGATGAATTTGAACAAACAGCGAATGACGACGTATACGTATTTTTACATTAAAACCACGCCCACACATTCGTAGCTGATAAGTCTCGATGCATGCACCCGCGCTTTGTGAAAAACCCACCCTCAATCTATCTCTCTCTATCTCTCTCACTTTTTGATACCATTAAATTTACGACTTTACGATTAGGGAGAATATAAAAAGTGTCTCAAGTAATAATAATTAATCGGTGATTCATAATTGTATGTAAACATGAATTTATAAAATTAGACGTAAACGTATATCGATAAAATTGGATTTAAAAATAAGGAATGTACACATAACATATTTTTGGTAAAATGAAGAAAATTTTGAAGAAGATATATTTCAAAGAAGAAACACGAAGCAAATTTGAAGGCTTGAGGACTTGAGAAATTTAAGAGTTTTGGGAAATTGATTAATCCGGGCGGGAAATTTTAGGATTTTTGGAAACCTCGATAGAATTCATTCGTGATTTAGCCTTTATGCGAATCAACGTGGCCTAAGAATTTAAATTTTTAAAAGAGACTTTAAACGTCAAATCGGTCTAATAATTAACATTAAAGCGTAGGTATTTCGGCTCAATTAATTAGAAGCGTATTAGAAATTAACGAAGAACAGAGAGAATATTCGACATTTTAGAATCCGAAAATATGTAACTTTTATTTGTATCGTTTCGATGGGAAAATTGATCAATTATTAATAATCGTAGTTTGTAGTCGTTTTTTCTACTAACGTGAAAAAGTATTTATAACTGGGATGCAACGCATTTTAAGCGTGAATTTGAAATTTTGAACGCAAACATTGTCAAGAACCGCGAGTGATTACGAAGAATTAAAAAGGGTTCGTAATGATTAACGCAACAGAGTTAGTTGTCAGGGAACACACAAACTACACGAACAGCATTTTTGCTGGTGCGAGGACCAATTTATGAAATTTTCGTGGCTGCCAAAATGCTCGACTACTTATTGCAAACACAAACACCACACTTCAACAGAACTCTAAAAACATAACGATTTACTCGTTCCAAAAGCAAATACAGTGAAAATAATAATAATATTCGAATAATCATGATGAACGAAATGGATTGAAGAGAAATGACAATGTTGATGATAAAATGATAAACTGGCAAAACATCAGAAAGAAAAAAAAAAATCACCTAATTATTTCTAAACGTTTTTTATTTCCACGTTCTGTGGAAAACTTTCGATTTTGTTTCAAAATCATCCATTTTGTTTTACTCATGTCTCATGCGCATGCGTATTTGGTTGCGTCACTTCCAGGCGCACTCATCGACACCTTTCATCAACACAACTAAGCAAATTTTATACATGTACTCAATGCAATAGAAAATTTACCTAAACTTAAGATTCTTAAGATAAACGACGTAATAAGCTTTTTACAATAAACTTTACAACTACTACGCGTATTTAAATCAAATTTAATCGTAATGCAATATTGAATCAAAGCGAGCAAGAGAATGCAGCGCTGTTTTTATAAATTACACCAACGATTATCAACTGAACTAAATTTAAATCCAAAAACTGATAAAACATAAGTTTGCCAAATCTATAAACTGCGAAGTAGTATTTTGTAGCGTTTTACACGACATACACGACGCCATATTGAATTAATCCATCTTTACACGACGTTGCGAAGTAAAAGCAAAACAAAAGAAGAGTGTTTGAGTTGTGCGTGCGCATGCGCATCCCGCACCGGCGGTTGGACGACCAGCATACCTTAAAACTTAAAACAAAAGAACCGTTTTACCTCACGACGTTTGAATTGTATATGATTGTAAATGAAATACAAGCCACTACCTGCATACTGCCAGTCCTGTGCCGCTGGAGCGGGGGTTGCCACCCCGGTAAGCTCTAAAAGCTCTTGTTTTTTCTCTCGGTCGGCCATTGTGCACGTTGGTGGCGCGATGGTGATATGAGACTCAGGTTCACGGGGCGCATGCGCGATGTGCGCGCACCTATCACGAAACGCTGCTCAATAACCACACACAATCAAACCAATCGCGAACAATCACAGATTGCTCAAGCATTTGATAGACACATACAATAATCAATCATTTTTACTGATCTATGCGTAGAGGGGGTTAATTCAACATGGCGGACTGATAAAGGCTGTCCATGCACAATATTTCTAGAAACTGATGTAAGATGCAAAACTGATAATAATTTTCGTTTGGAGGCGCAGTCAGGGTATATGGGTCGTACCACAGGACTTTGAAGCACCACACTTAATGAATAATTAAGCAAATTATTATAAAATAGTCATTAAAAGTCAACTTTTTCTATGATAACAAATGATAAACATTTAATATCTTGAATATCTTACATCTTGCAATCCGATAATGAACAAGTACACAGCATGCAGTACAAGAAATAACAAGAATAATAAAACAAGGGTTTTGATGAAGAAAATATCAATTTACTGAAAATAGGCCACCAAGAATACACCGATCGCAACTATTAGATTTTTACTAAGGAATATTTATACATTATTACTTGATTAATTAGGTGTTTTTTACTAAATATCGTACTATGGTAATGATAAGTAGGGCTTGTGCTGCAAACAGAAAACCGAACGACGACAAGATGGCGGCGGAGACACCGACGCCATCTGTGTCGTCAATAATCGTACTATTGTCGTGTTAGATTTTTCTTATTGATCCTATGAAGTGAGGCAAATGAGACGCAGAGATCAGATGGTAGGCATATTTGATAGTAAGTAATATATCGATTATAAGGATAGTACCCCGTGTGTGTTGTTACATTAATTACAAATTACAAGTATAATATATACTTCTATGATATATTGAATATATTGATTAGGCGCAGCGATTGCGAGCTTGTGAGGAGATTGAAACCGCTTACGTAGAGATTAGTTGTTTAGACTTAACTTTGAACACATTGTATATTGGATGACTATTTTTCGTGGCGATATGTGACAAAATGTACAGCAACCATGAGTTTAACGATAGACATGATTGAAGCGTGACCAGATTGAGGAATCTAGCAGAGAATAGTTATTTATTTACGCGTATTTTTCGAGGGAGGAATTTTGAACATTTGAACAAAGTATTACAGGAACAGTACCGTCTCAAAGCAATGAAATTATGTCCGAACATTTTTGATGCGAAGATGTAAATATATTTTGTACATAATTGGCAAGCTCAAAGAGAAAGCAAATTTTTATATAAAATTGGAAAAGAAAAAAAAAATTAATTTATTATGATTGGCATTAAGTAACTAAGATTTTACGAAAAAGGAAATGCAAAGTGTTCCGAAAAAGCTACGATGTGATCTAAATTTTAAGGACAATTACTAATTGAGTAAGGATAGGCTTAAGCATTGGATACCAAAATTTCAGAAACGAGACGAGAAACAAGCTATCGGGGTGATATTAATTTATAAATTGGCATATTTTTAACATTTTGAGGAAAATTTAAAAATTTAACAAGAAAACATTATTTGTTTACGAAAATTTGGAAAATTGAGGAAATGAAAAATATTATGAATTACTTGGAGACGTACTATTTAGAATATTTATTTATTAACATTAAGGTATATTGGAAAGTATAATCATACTATGTGTCCAAAATCGATTTCGATACTTGAACACATTGTATGTATAAAGTGTAAGGTTATGGATCGAAAAAGGGATATATAGGATTAGGAGCGTAAAGAAAGGCCGAACTCTCATGGTTGCTTTTGATTTTCAACGTTTTTTTTCTTTCTATTGAGAAAATACAAAACAAATAAACGAAATAAGCAAAAAAAAAACACATTCGCATTTTCCTCTAAATAAGTAAGAGTACAAATCGATGAACTTATTTACGCGTATTATCTATTACCTATTTCTTAAAGTTATATTAATTACAATGTGCAAATCCTAAATGCTGATAAATACAAAGCAAACATTCAATAGAAAAAATCACACTACAAGGAACTACTAGAATCGTGTCGTTGAAACTAGACATGCTCTTTACAATGTTGCCACGGTTGGAAATCAATTTTAAATTAAACTTGATAAAATCCTCCTGTTTAACTTCAAATGTTGAATGAGTGGCAACCTAACGATTAACATTGAACCGTCTGGTTTCAACTACGAAACTAAAAATAAACAAGTATGAAAACAAATGAATGTTACTCTATGGTCTGCATATAATCTATGTACACTGAGCTTATTGAGGTTTTTCGTTACTTTGCTACACGAAAACTTCATCATTTCATTGATTGAACGATTGAAGATTATCAGGTCGACACGACGCGAGTTAAACCATAAGGCAATAGCGGAGAGAAAACGCTACGAGCGCTCGAGACGTTTTAATTAATCGGGTAATTTATTATAAAATGGTAAGCAAATGAGATGTTGCGCGCGTCGTGCGCTGGCACACACAGCCATATTTGCATTCAGCAAAGAGGACAGATAGAACCATGTTGTGTTTTTGCCGCTTGTTGACTCTTTGACACACTGGTTATACTGAGTATACATGGTTTACAAATACAAATTAATGAACATATCTTGCGCATCGCACCGGCGCCATCTGTTGGCGCTTGGGCGTTCACTTGTTTTGGTTGCGTGCCGCTAGACGACGCTGTGTGTGCGCTTGCGGCGTGCGACGAGTTCAACGCGTAGCGAAACGTATAGTGTTGATTTAAATAATATTATAGCGCTTGAAATACCGTCGGAGTACAAAGTTTGTTTTCGTCGCTCGTGGTGCGTTTTCGTGTCGTCGTGTCGTGTCGACTGTCGGCTACCCTGCACACACTGAAACAAAGGAATAGCAACACACTACAACCAACTAAAACACACGCTGAAACTGAATAAAACTATAATACTATATTGTAATTTACTGTTTTTCTCTCATTATTAGCAATATCACTTATTATATTGTATTGTACTATTACTTATTATTATAATTCTAGCAGTATACTAAGCGTAAATGGCAATGTTACATTTGTATCTTAGTTCAATGCACACTCGCACACGAAACCCGAAGGCAACCCAACGCACACACTGGGTATCCTGTGTAAACAGCTTTTGTTTCTGTTGCCATGACAACCGTTGACCAACCGATGATGAGTACTGGAGTGTTTCGTCGTGTGCCATACACATTAATATTTAAATCCAAAGATGTATTGATAGTCAAAGACTCGAAAGTCAGCAAGTTATCACGCATGAAGACAAAGACTTTAAAATGGTCAATGCATGGTTGGGTATGACAAACAGAAACAAATGCTGTAAATGAAACATCCGAATGTCAAACGTCATCAGTGTGTTGTGTCTGGTTTGCATCTAAATAATTTATTCCCCCCCCATTAGTTAATTATGTTAATTGAATTTGTAACAACAACTACTACCAGAGTACCTTTTTTGCTTCCGTGTTCTTTCTCATCTCTCTTAATACAATATAAATGCGAAAAGCAAATAAACAATGAAGCAAATGAAAGCAAAACAATAAAGTAATAAAAAGCAAACATATGTAATAAACCTAAGTGAAGTCGTTTTTCCTTGGTTTGTCTTGCGTTACAAACAAGCAGACAGAGGGACAGAGCCGAAGTGAAAACGAATGATTGTTAGATTTTTATTAATGTATGTAAAACTATTATTACTAAAGATACGTTTCGTATAAATTGTAAACATGCTTCTTGAAACTATATTTGTATTCCAACATGGACGATCATTTTCATTTCATCGATGACCATCACCATCATAACAACATTAAAACGCCCTGTGCATTGATGCACACCATACACTCTGTATATTAGCTTTTAGGTTCCTAACAAAAAAATGATTAACTATGTGATTCATCATAAACTTCGTAAATTTGTAACATTTGTAATTCCAAAATTAGAGTAACAACAATACACGATGTATTTTGTAAGAAATTTGTAATAATCGACAGGTTGTAATCGAGCAAGACTTTGATAGAAGAAAAACAATATTTTGCTAACATTTGACATTGACCTGATCTGGGAGACGTTGAGATTGAAGGAAACTACATTTTGATACTGATGTTTGATGATGGGCAATGCGTTTTGTACTTTTGTAACGTAACTAACGACGGCAAATGTGAATGCATAAGAAAAATAAGAAAAAAAAAACAATTGAAGAGAGGGGGAAATTTGGAGAGATGTTAAATGAAAATGATGAAAAATGATGATGCAAAATAAAACGATGAACACTCGATCACGATGATTTCGAAGATTCGGTTGATGATATCAATATTATTATTATTATATGAATATTAATTAATGATTAATATTAAAATTATGATAAAAATGATCGAGCTTTCGACGGCTTTTTATATATGTAATGAAAGTAAATAAAAAACTTTTGAGGAAATTCTGCAATGTGCAATGTTATGCTTTGAACCTAATCAAATCATTATTACAGCATTACAGGTTATTGATGTTGGTAAAGAGCAAAACATTCCACACCAAAATGGCTTCCAATCCCAAGGTTACAGGCTTTCAGAGGATTTGTTACATTTTCAATTGAGCTAAAATATATAATGTTATAGACTAGATTCAGGACATCAGGACTGGTGGTTGCTCACGAACAGGGGATATTGCAAAACCGCATATACAGCAGCGTCCGGTTTTGGCAGGCGAATAGCATGCAAACAATTTCCGGCCGCTTTGGAATTCCGTTAACCGTTATGATGTGCTAAAAGCTCGATTCCAATGCCAAATCAACTAATTCCAACTATGACATCATGTATTGTACGTTGGGTTGCATGTGCATTTGTACGATTTGTACACTTGCCTCCATTCTCCAAATGTCATTCCAATTTGAATTTGAGGGGATCCAAAAATAGTTAGCGTTCTTCATTACCATTCACAGGGGTAGCCTGTAGATGATATCATGATATCAAATTGCTGTTGATTTAGACTTCGAATTTCGATCTGGGATCTGGGCTCGGAGAATACCGTTGGGAAGCAACAAGGCAGTCCTAGCCCAGGGACGTAATTATTTGTAAAAAGCCAGCATTGCTAGACAGGTGGTTGTGTTGAGTCGCTTCGCGTTGAAAGGATGTCCCAAAGAAGACTTCTCGTTTGCATTTCGGGTCCATCTCGGATTACTGACTGCTGGCGTAATTTGCATCTGCTGGTGTTTTAGGGGGGAGTAAAAGCGACGGACTGACAACCTGCCTCGTGATTTGGTGATTCGGTGATTGGGCGGAAAGTATTGCTCGGGCTTGAAGTTTGCATCCGGCGCGTGGGCGCGCGGATAATAAGTCCCTCGACTTGTTTGTATTCATCGGACACGTGCAATCAAGCCTGGCAGACGGTTCGCTCCTAGGGGAATATCGTAATAAGCCTTCGTGCCAACACCAACAGACAACTACCAGGAGTCCATGACGTTGAGTTCCCATGCGCCATTTTGATTTCAGCAAACAACTCTACCCCCCACCACCAGGTTATTTCACAGCAGCTTGTAGTTGTTTGATGTCAACTCCAAGGCATGAAGTTTCTTGGACATTGAATTAATTGCCACTGTGTGATTAATTTTTGGTAACCGTGGAGACTTTGGAGTGCTGGGATATTAGAATATGTAGAAGAAAACAGAACTAATCAAGAGAGGCCGGTCAAGGACTCTGTGAAGGCTGGCGCAGAAGGGTTGGAACACAAAGACCCTTCGTCCTCACTCCTCAGAAGCCCAAACACGAAAGAAGGAATGTGAATTGTCACATTCACAAGGCTCTTCACCCTTGCAAACATCAAGACCAGTCCTCTGGTGACTAGTGAAGCATAATGAAAACTGACCAAAACAATTTGGACTTCTCCTTGGTGACCTCTGCTCTGTACAACATTCTACTAATTATATTGGTGAAGCATATCACTTGATTAATATCTAAAGAATTTGGTCGCAAATTGCGTTTATACTTTGAATCTTTGAACTACCTAATAATTAGTCCATTCTGATGTAGTGATTGGTTACTGCGGTCTGCAGTGAGCAGTGCCAGCGATTTAATTAATAAATACTTGCTTTGCGATCTAATTGATTTCGAGTCGCCGGCATTCCCAAAATGTTTGTTACACAACGACGCCAGTGATTAGTCGCGCGCGGGGGTGCTGGCGGCGGCGTCGGGCGGCACTTTCTGGCCCCTTCGGTTAATCTATTATCGTCGTCGAGCCGCCCGCGCACTAGTTGCAGTAAATTAAACATTACCGAAGGACCCGAGCACCGCCAGCGCTCGTATCCAAAACTATTACCAACGGCCACCCGCGTCCAGTTTGTGGACTTGACACCTTGCCGGACCGAAGCAACCCAACCACTCGAGAGTGGACGCGGCGAGCTCCACAAGCATTCGTACAAATATGGATTTGCTGTTCCTCTTCGTTTTTGGTGTTTAGTCCTTTGGTGCGGCTGGAGTGGACGATTTTCCAGCTGCTCTGCGGAGTGGGATAGTGGCGGGCAAGTCGTCCTGTGAAGTGGTCCGGCGCGATGTCACGTCTCGCATATGCTGAGTCCTTAGTCCTGACCACTCCATTTCAATTAGTCGCAGACGATTTATTGACTTTGCATGTAAATTTCATGATTTAAATGCCAGATGTCGGCGGCTGAGCGGCCCGAGCGCTTGGAACCCTTAAACGTGTCCTCGGACCAGAAGCAGGATAATTGGATCGCCGCCACTCGTCCCATTACATATTATTAATTTATTTCGTACTCCAACACCTTCAACACTTCTCTTAACTTCTCTTAACATTTCTACAGTAATATTGATTATTAATATTACTACAATATAAATGTTTCTTTAATAATCAATATTGTGTTACATTGATTTGATAATATTATTTTTCAATATTAATCAATTTTGTTAGGTTTTGAATTAATGTTGTTCCAATATTGAATTTCTTCTGCCTGAGCAGACATTTTGAGGTTATGCTTGGTGCCATAACCCCATAACCGGAAACAAGGGTAAAAAACGTATTTATTGCAAGATAACAATGTATACAATTGAGCTACGCATACACGGGGAGTCTGCAGCCCGTCTGGCGATGTTAAATTAGAGATAACGCGCAATGGCGAAGAGTCGAGAGGCAATCGAGGCAATCGAGTCGGTGTCGGTGGCGGAGAGAGCAACCCTTCTCTAATTTCGCTCAATCGCATTATAGACAATGCGCGGTGCGCTCTCCCGAGCGCGCTATCTATTTATCTATTACTGCCGCCCCTTCGACCAGCCACCCACTCCCGCAGGCGTTTGCCTGGCCATCAGTTGATAATTAGCTTCGATGCGTACGAACAATTCATCCAATGCCGAATTTACGTAAACCCGTTTTACAGCGCAACAAAAACAACCCCTTTTGTATTGTTTTCGTATCTTCGTATACGTACATTGTACAAAGCTTTTCTGAAAAGCGGATTAAACTCTAGGACTCTACTTTTCTGCGCGGACCCAATTAGAATGGGCATTAAAAAATTAGAAAATTAATACAAGAAATGCGCGTCGCGCCGGAGGAGCGAGGAGTATTAGTAATAACTTAAGCCCACCCTTTAAGCACACGCATTGTGTATACTCTCGCCTCTCCCTTGGGGCAATCCTCATTTTCTCGCACGGTGGTGGCATAAATTTTTGCCGAGGATGGCGCATAACTTTTCCAGTTTTCCACTCGCCGGCAAAGCCGCGCTGACCCCTATAACTCTCTTGCCGCGCGCTCCCCAACCCTAGATGAGCCCCACGGAATCCGCAACAAATGCGTCCAGGCCCAAAGAGCTTGAGAGCTTCAAAGCTATCAGCGCGGAAGTAATTAATAAGAGTTTACTGTTATTGTCCTGTTATTGTACTATATTTTGTTTGCACACCCTTTTCAGAGAATAAATACCAAATGTTATTTTATTTCCTTATTCTTTATACAAATAATAAATATGAAAATAATAAAATTTGCATTTTTATCCTTTGTCTTGTGATTGGTTTGAGGTATCTGCCTTTGTTATGAATTTCACCAATACACCTACAGGGTATTCATAAATATCCGAATATCATGTGCCAAAACTTTCTTTTTCTTAATTCTCCTTAGATTAGTAGCCATTTGGCTATTTGGTATAAACGCGTGTTCCTTTTTTAACTTTCTTTGCTGATTCGGTTAGCCAAGAAGACGCTCTTCAAGATGCACCACGTCCCGACCCCCTCAGGGCTAGGGAAGTGCCTCAAAATACGTCTTAAAATTTTGATAAATGTTTTCAGTATCTTGACGACATGCGACGGAAAATCCTTCATATTTTCCGAACGCGAGCTCCTTTTTAAATTTTCTTTGCGGATTCGGATAGCCGAGAAGACGCTCTTTAAGATGCACTGCGTCCGAACCCCTTCAGAGCTAGGGAAGTGCCAGAAAAGAAATTATAAAATTTTGATAAATGTTTTCAATATCTTTACGACTTGCGGCGGAAAATCCTTCATATTCTCCGAACACGTGTTCCTTTTTTAACTTTCTTTGCTGGTTCGGATAGCCTAGAAGACGCTCTTTAAAATGCACCCCGTCCCAACCCCATCAGAACCCCGGAAGTGCCTTAAAATCAAATTTGAATATTTTCCGATTTATTTTTATATTTTACTCCATATTTCCCGAATGCGTACTCTTTCTTTAAGTATCTTTGCGAATTCCGATAGACAAGAAGACGCTCTTTGAAATGCACCTCGTCCCAACACGCTCAAGGCACGGGAAGGCACGCTTAAAATCAATTTTGAA
>JARJDQ010027565.1:0-19021 GCA_030264215.1 Geostiba sp. GC000077
CCGGGTTTACACTTGTAACAAATCTGCTATATAACACGGATTTTGTTTATGAAATTCGACGTAAAATCCTGGATATTTTCCGAACGTGTGATCTTCTTCCAAATTGCGGATACGGATAGCCAAGAAGACGCTGCTTAGGATGCACCTCGTTGTAACCCCATCAGAGGCTCAGGTCCATCGATGTTACATGTAACTGTAACAAATTTGTTACAAGTGTAAAGCCGCCTTTATATAGCAGATTTGTTACAAGTGTAAACCCGGCATTAGGAGCGCGAAATTGGAAAAAATGAAAAGCCCAAAATTAATCATTCTTACGACTAAAATCGAACTATGAAACGACCTCTATAATGGTGAGTTGGTGATCGAGTACACTTAGTTTTCAAGTGTTCCTGATCTACCACAATGCTCCACCAGCAGCAGGCCCACACAACTAATTTGTAATTTGAAGCAGAAAAAAAAAGATGAAATTGTAGAAGTGTTGCTTCTTGCTTCCACCTCGGCACTCGACATTCATTCATTGTTGAATGCTGCACGATCAGCTTGGCCTGCCGGCGGCGGCGCGCGGCGAATTTAGGTCAACCTTGTTTTTCGCAGGCAGCAACTTCCCTCGTCCCAAGTTTCCAGCAGGCCGAGAGATTCAAGATGCAAAATGCGAGCTTTTAATGCAATCACACAAAGGCATTGGAAAGCTATGCCCAAATTATTCATATGCATAGAGTATGCAAGAGTTACATGGGTATATTCTTCATTCTGGTTTGGTGTTCGTATTCCTGCTCCTGTTTCAGTTCATGAATGGAACACCATAATCGATATTCTGCTTGCACATTCAGCAATAGAGCAAAATCAAAATGTATACATCGAAAAAATTGACCAATCGACCGATATACATTGCGCATTACATATGTCTATACAGTCCTACAGATGCAAGACACAAAGAAGCTCATTCAATTAAATCGAATGTAGCATGTAGCGCTCTGGCGCAGGCAAACAGTTTCATTCATTAAAACAATAAACTTCGATGTGTCACTCAGTCACTCGTCACCAAGTCACCATTACACCATTGCGATACTGTGACAGTGCGACTGCTACAACCAACCAATGCAATGGTGAAGTGATATTGATATCAGCAGCTGGTTGAAATGCACCATGCACGATTTTTTAATGAATGAAGCATGAAGCACACAGAATCACAGAATGAAGTGTAGTGCCATTGATTATTAGCGCTGTCGCCACTGTGCAAAATGAATGGATGGATCTTGGTGCATGCTGCATCACCAGCATGACCATGATCAGGTTCTAGGTGCCTAGAAGTTGTCATTGAAAAAAATAGAGCTTTAAACTCAAACGCGCTTAAACGCCTCATGCCTCAACGCACACACCCACGACAAAACGTGTGTTTCCTACATTCTATATAGACTCGAGGCCTCTAGGGCTTTCAGCACTTGGTGTCAAGGTGCCCCCAAGTCGTTAGATCGCGTTAGATAAAATAACAGTTTGTAGTTCAGTGTTCAGTGTTGTGCTTTTGTTTTCCGTGTTTGCTTGGCCTTCGCCAGGGCCAGGGCGGCAGCGGCCGCAGTGCTTGACAAACGTAGAAAAGGATTGATTGCAAAATGCTACTCACTCCTCAGAAGTGTCGGTCATGGTTCGTCTTTAGGTAGAATCTACAGACGGTCCCGCTTCTGGTTAGCACCACCATTTTTCAGCAACAACATCAAATCAGCGCGCCCACGATGAGAGTCTTTGCATGGAACTTGAATGGACTTAAAGCGTTGAACGTTGAAGGTGAAGCAAACTGAAGTCGGTCGCGGACTCGCAGCTCGTCCGGTGGGAGCAGCAAGCACTCGAAACTGCGGTTATGTTCGGATGCAGGGGGCCTACCCGCCGTCGCCGTCTTCCACCAGCTCGGGTCGTCGTCGTCGCCGTGAAGGGTCCGCAGTCCGCTCCGCTCGCCGCACACGCCGCACTCGTCTGCCTCCGCCGCCGACACGGGACACAATCAGCCTGTGGAGTGCGCGTATTTGCTGAACGAACGCTCGCGCCTCGCGGACGCTGTTGCCGAATCGTTATTCATTCTTAAAATGCCCCACCAGCGCGCGATGGCTTAACGGCGCATGCGCGCCGCCGCTGTGAATCGGAAAGCAACAACCCGCCGCCGCTCTAGGATTTCCAACATTTCCAATTTATGGTAGAGTACCAGACATACATGCCATTCATAAATTATTCAATTATCTTACTAGCAAAGTACCAACACCATTGACCTTAATTTTGCAACACTGCAAAACTTACTGGTAAACTATAACTTGTTGCAATTTTTCAATGAAGATTTAAGAAATTTTTCCCATGTTTTACACAAATTACAAGATTTTTCGCAACATTTCACAAGAGATTAGAATGCACTATAAAATACTCACACAATTACACTTAAATCTTGCATTATCATTCGTCTTGTAATGTTGTAATAAATATTTACGTATATGCCATAAGCATAAATGGACGGAAAATCGACGGAGAAGGACGGAGAAACTTGTGCTAGATTTAGGCAACCAAATTAACACCCAAGTGCTGCTAGTAAGCACAGTTTCATAACCCAAGTAAATTAAGATGTCGGCAAAAGACTTGTTCAGTGGTATTCTCAAAAAAAGTTACACTTAGAAGATTTTTTCAAGAAAAAAATTGAAGGTTTGGAAATTTACCCGATTGTGACTCATTTCGTGTTCCGTGTTGCATAAACACTTCGGCAGATAAGAATAAAATATTTGTAGCCTCAAAACAGAAATGAAAGCAACTGGATCAGCTGATTACACCGCGCACTAGATGACCTTGAGAGATCCAATCAGAATAAAGCATTCCCTCAGCGAGCCATCGGACATAATATGTATGTTTGGTTGCCTACCGTAAATATGGAAGTGTGACGTCACAATACAACATCTAGTGACAAAATTGAAAGTTGAATGGTTTAAATAATATGTACTTTTGAAACATAATTATTAGGTTGCAGGGGTCCAAATTGTATGTTCTTCAACTATATAAGACATTTATTTGATGCAAAAATCATGTTTCATAATATACTTCATATTTATTCAACAATAGTATTTCACTTTCACATAATTATTCTCTTATGTTACACATTTGCAAAGATTAATTTCTGTGTTTGTTCATTCTACATCTTGTGATTTGTGATATCATTCTATTCTTCCGATGTCCTTGTGGCTGGTATGTAAATAAATAAATATTGTTGTGTAATTACACTCAACATCAGAGTTGATCAGCTTCCCCATTCAAAATCAATAATATCATAGGAGTTACACCATTTAAATAAGTTTAAAACTTAGGTTTGACCAAATTAAAAGATTTCCGCTGTACGAGCGCATCGGTGCGCAGCGTCAAGTGTCCATGCGCGTCGTTAGGGGGCTCCACAGTCCGGCCGAGATACTCATCCGGATAAAGATTCTCCTCGGACTGCACCGACTGCACCAGCATGTTGGGCCCGCTGTCCAGCCACTTTTGAATTTCGTACTGCGCGGCGGTTGTATTCGAATTCGCGATGTTTGAATTGGCCGTTGAGTTTCCGCCACCAGCGTTACTATTGTCGGTGTCAATTGAGACGTTGATCATTGGGTCCGATCCTGTGCTTTCAATGTTGTTCCGTGGGAGTTTATCGTCTTCAAAGGAGCCTAACGACCGGCTCAAACGCCGCTCAATCAAATCTGTTTTTTCCGTGTTTTGGAGTAGTTTTAGTTTTGCTGACTCTGCTTTTGTGGTGGTGGTGTTATTTGGAATCATTTCAGTACCTTCCTCAATGCTTGGTTGTTTTTTAATATCACAGTTTGCTATTTTAGTCGAACTTTCATTATCTGTGAGAAGAAACAAACAGCTTTTGTTTTAGCCAAGCAGCCACAACAAATATCCCTAGATTTGTAACTGCATGTTACCAACTGTTACTAAAGTCCCAGGTGCTCCCCAGAAACAAAAGCCAGACATTGTTTTTGACGTTTGACAGTGTTTGCAACCAAGTTTTAATCAGTTTTGAATTAAAATCGACTTACCACTATTGGTGCTTGTACTAGGTTGATCCAACTGCGACAAATCGCCCCTCATGTAAGTGAGAAACGTGCTCCCGCTCATCTGTTTGTTGAGCACCGCCTCCGGAATGGCTAAGATCTGACTGAGTCCCGGATTCGTCGCGTTCTTATTTCGCGGCGCGCGTCGTTTGGGGCTCTGCGCGCGATGCAACTGCGCCTCCAGGCGTATGCTATCCAAAATCGGATCGGGGGCATGATGCCCTCTCGTCGCAAACGGCCGCAGCATGTTCTCCTGACTGCCGCGATGCTGCAACACCTTCTTGGCCGCTTCCTCCGGCGGACTGCCCGCTGTCGACTCAACATCGCTCAGCGCCGCTCGCACATCCTTCCCTTGCAGGAGCAACAGCAAATTTGGCAGCGTCGTGTGCAACACCTGCGGCTTAAACCCCAGTGAGTGCAGGTACTGTGCAATGTTCTTATTCAGCAGGTACACGGCATTATTAAAGAGAATGCGGTCCTTGCCACGCGAAAACAGTGGAAATCTATTCGAAAATCAACGTCATTTAAAATGTATGCAACTTGTTTTTACAAAAAACTTACTCTTTATGTTTGTCATTGTAAGGCGAGACGTGGTCCTCGATCACTGAGCGCGATCCAAAGTACCGGATGGGATAGCGAAGTGGTATTTGCAGGAACGACGCGCACATCACCAGTAAATGGCTGCAGTACCCAAGGGCCACTGATAATCCTGCTTCAGAGCTGTCTACAAGCAAATCAGAGTGTGGCAATTCAACCCCGTTAATGTAGTATTTGTCTTTGATGGTGGTGATCGGATAAAGTTGTAAAAGTTCGGACATGAGTTGTCGACGCCTGCACTGCAGCTTCTTCGTTAGCTGGTGCAGCAGTTCTCTTTGGTGTATGTACTCTTTCTTCCATTCGCGGAGCTTCTCCATGTCTTTACTTAGTTGTCTATAGTCTTCCATCAACTGGGAACCTTGATCAACAATCATTTACATTTTTGCACTCATTTTTAAAGCATCTGGATGCAACTTACTTCGTTCCTCGTTTTCATCACATTGATCATTGAATCGCTCCTTACACAGTCTCAACTCTCCACTTTTTCTATCGCGCTCTACTTGGAGTATCTTATTCTTCAATCGGGACACTTCTATTTCTTTCTGCAGCTTAACGATTTCACTTCTTTGCCCTCGCGGTGGTTTCTCCTAAAAAAAAAACAATACTGTAAAACAATTGAAGAAGCAAACTGCAGTATGTTTTAAATTAAAACAAAAATATCCCTAGATTTGTTACTTCAAACAAAAGTTACTAGAAACAAAAGCCAAAAAGCGATAACTTTTTTAAATTAAAGAAAAATATCCCTAGATTTGTTACTAAGAACAAAAGTTACTACAAAAAAAAAACCAACAAGTGAGTTGTTGATTGTGCTTACTTGCAACATCTTATTCAAATGTGTCATCGTAAGCAATTGCGGCTCATAACGCACATTCCCACTGCTTTCTGGCGGCTGCTGCTCATGTTTCGGGACGACGGGATTCAGCCGCGCATTGATCTGCTCGCGCACCGCGTACACCTTGAGATTGCGATTGCGTATGCTGACCTGCAGCGCCTGCAGCTGCTTGAGCTTGGCCAGTGTGTACGAGTTGCGCAGCTCGCCGAGTGGCATCTTGATGCGTGCCAGCTTGTACACCTTCGTCTCGCTCTCGGTGCTGATGAGGTTGAGCGCGTCGATGCAGGGCAGCGGATACGTGAGGTCCGCCCGCAGCTGCGCGCTGCTGGTGAACAGCCCGCCGCGCATGTGGAATATCACAGTGTGTGGGAGGAAGAGCTCCGGCCGGATGTCGCTCAACGCGTTCCCCAGGTACACCAGTCCGGAGAGGTGCACGCCCCAGGTGATTTTGATCTCTGATGATTGCCATATTCTCAGGACAAAACCTACAAATGGGCGAAAATTACATGTTTGCTTCACAACTTGCAGAAAGTGTTGAAAAATCGGTGCGTCAATACTTGAATGACTTGAATGTCACAAACAAGTGATAAGATAAAAGAAGTTCATGGCATAATCATGAATCATGACTAATGAGTCAACATTTCCATGGTAATTGTGATTATTCATTATTAAACCAGAAGTAAGAATAAAATTGTTATTATACCTGTGCCTGCCAGCATTGGCAAATCCCCTAGGTCTATTTCAGCCCACTTTGGATTTGGGCTGCAGACAACTTCACTGGTATAAAAAGGTGCAGACATTGCTGTCGAATGCAATGTGTAGTGAAATCCATCTGTGGTGTTGCTGTTGACCAGATTATAAGCAATAATTTGGTAGAGATGTCTTAATCTCAGCTGTAACAACAGATGCATTACCATCACTTTCCTTCTTTTGGACGCTCTAGACTTAAAATCTTAAAAACGATGTAGAATATTCCAATAAATGTAAACAAACCTGTTGTGTTATGATGGGCGTCCATGGCCGGCACCGCTGTCGTCCGCCGGTGCTATCGTTGAGCGACAAATTCATTATCGCTCATTCTAGCACGGGTGCTTACCTACAGCTTTAATCGTTAATTTATCACTAGCGTCTTCACGCAATCACAATCACCCAGTCCGAGTCCAACGCGTCCAACGAATACGAATCTGCTTGTCTGGCTGTCAGTCGGACAAAGCTGGTATAGGTTAGAATCCAAGTATCCAAGAATCAAAGTATCCAAGATTCCAACTGAATCCAACGAAAATCGAACGAGAACTTGGATTATGTCGAGAGGCGGATTCGCGTATCGAATGTTCGACACTGTCACTGTTTAACCAGAACACATGGTTCCTGCTGCTTGTGCCATTGATAAATAATACAACAGCTACGATGCAATTGATGTTGCGAATGTATTAAATTTCGCGATCGCGAATCGTAGCAAAGCGAAAGAGAGCGAAAGAGTAGACACAAGCACACGGGCAACTGCGCATGCGCCGCGGTATAGGAAAATTCGAGAATGTTTTAAATTGTTATTTACACCTTTTTAAGATTTAAGGATTAAACGATGCACGTTGCATTAAAAACTCATTACCTTCTGCGTAAACAGTAATTATTCTGTAAACACTTTTATTGTGAGGGTTTTAAAATATTAATTTGCTTTTTTTCCTGCGATCCTGCGATCCTGCGAAAATGATGCGGGTAGAAATTTTTACAATCACAACAAACAACAAACTTGCGCATAACTAGCATTTCCACGCCTCATTTTTCTGACTTTTGCAATTTGAGAGGTGAAATTGGCGAAAATGTAGTATTTTACGTCAAGTTTTTACAACATGGGTAATTTATGCTGTCGCAAACGAATTCCGCGAAGGTTTGTTACACTTACACTATTTTTGTATTACTATTAGTACACCTTACATGTTGAGATGTGGCTTGCAGGAAAATCGTGTTGCTATTATTGGGACTTGATAACGCTGGCAAGACGGTCGCCGTGCAGAACCTAACAGGTGAGAAGACGCCATCCGTAATGCCCACGGTGGGCTTTTCTATCGTCGAATTAAAATACTCCAAGTATGACATTAAAGTGTTCGATTTGGGCGGACGGCTGGACTTTCGAGATGTTTGGCCAAGATATTTCGTTGATGTGAGTCCCAATTAAATAATACGTCTAGGCATAGGTTTCTTACCTGTAAAAGATTTGCTTTTCAGGCTCATGGAATCATTTTTGTTGTTGACGCAAGCGATTACGGTCGAATAAGTGAAGCGCATACAGTGCTTGAAAACATTGTAACAAATTCGAAAATACGAGGAAAGCCAATATTAGTGTTGGCGAACAAACAAGATCAGGATGAAGCGCTTGATGAAATCGACCTCATCGATAAACTGGAGCTGGAATCGCTAGCAAATGACAACGAGTGTCCAACATTTATTACGTCCTGTTGTGCAGGTACTGGAAGCACCGAGAAAATGGATAGCAACATTAAAACCGGCTACAACTGGCTGATCAAGAGCATTATTGGTGATTTTAAACATTTGCAAAAGCGCGTTGATGAAGATGTCAAGGGTCAAAAGCTGTTTGATGAAGAGGAGCGCCGTGAGAGACTGTTTAGGATCAGGCGGATCAATGAAGAAGAAGCGTTGGCGAAACAAAACAAAATGGCGTCTCCAGCAGCAAATGGCACTGTCGCTGACCGTAGAAATGACCGTGAAACGTTTATCGTTGTGAAAGAAAGCAATGGCGTGAAAAGTATACCAAGCACGTTCTCCCTATCAGCGTCGTCATCAACATCAATAGAATCAATTCCCATTCATGATGAAGACCTAGTGTCTGAACTTCTGCCCGAGTCAAACTCAAACAGCAGGCCAGAGTCGGCAACAAGTCTGATAAGGAGACAACTAGCGCTAGCTAACCTCAAACGTCGGCCATCTTTACAATTAACTCACAATAAGACCACCCCAGTGCATTTATTCGGCGTGCGGAGCAAAACTGCAAACAGCGCTAACAGACAACGTACAGGAACGAAACAGGCACCAGACAGACGCAATCTGCGCTCTGCAGGCGATTCCATATTTATTGTGTCACGTGACAATCACCGCGTCATGCCAAGCATCGATGGTTCTGGCGATTTGACAACGTGGCGTTCACCCATTCGTCAGTTCCACCAGTATAAGCAAACGAATGTTATCAAAGATGTCTTGCCACCCATTGATGTACACGTACATAAGTCCCTTAACGGAACGTACTTTTAATGCAAGGTTCTAGGTTTTTATGGATAATTTTATACAAACGCATCGGTTTGATAAGCTAAATTGATGCGCTGTGACGAGGATATGATATTGTTGATGCGATCCCCATTTTTATAAACATTTACAAATGGTAAAATATTTACAAACACATATACAATCATTATATCAATAACAATTAATTCCTTAAGTCACAACTTATAACATTACATATAAGTATAAAATACAATAGTTTTTTTTGTAACTTAATATAATAAATAATGGTTGCATCGGAAAAGCTTAGCGATATTTCTAAAACATGATTTGCTTCCAGCACCCATTAGATAAGTGTGTGAAACGAATAATATTTAATATATTATAGCTGTGACATCTATTTCTGCTTAAAAATGCCTATCAATTCAATCACAAGTACGTATGCTTTTGATAAAAGCAGTGCAGTGTTGCATAACTCATAAAACAAATGATGCAAATTATTTAGATTTATCTAAATTATACAGGGCTAGTTTTTTGTAAACTTTTATAAAACTAACCCTGTATACATGCTTGTGAGAACAAAAGAATACTATTTTCTGAGCAAAATCCCATGAATTATAATTGTACATAATAAATTTGAATGTGTATATTCTATACTGATTTCTGCTGCTTCTAAACAAAAAACGCGCGACGAATCACCAGCAAACATATGATTGCGACAATAATCCAAATCACAGTTGACCAAAAACGATCCCTGAAATTATATCCATTTGAAACTCGCATCAAAATGTTGCAATGTTGCATTTCGAGTGTACATACCTATTAACACTTTGTATTGACGCCTCAAGTAAACTGTCTGCTGGTGTCAAGCTAATTGACTCACTTTGTGGAACATTTGCACGTTGGCGCAGCCCAGACTCGTCCGTCTCGCCATCGGAATGCGTGTTCTGCGTGGTATCCTTTGTTACAAAGTTTTTCCTATTACTTTCCTCCTCAGCCTAAATGTAACATAAACAATACAATCAATAAAAACGTAAATGTATGAGGTATTCGGTATTCTAACGTTATGTCATTACATGTCATGTGATTAGAATGCCTTATTGAGTGTTGAATTGTTGCTGATTGGTGACTGCTGAGATTAGTTAAACTACTTAAACTTAAACATACTTTCAATGCAATTTGTTTTATCATAGATGATTCCTCCTGTGTCAGTGATGATGTGGGTGGAGCAGCTCTAAGCTTATCAGCGACATTACCACAGATTGGACACTGCCAATTCAATGATTTCTTTGCCAGTGCCTTCCTCTCATCTGGTGTGTATTCCAGTGAGCCTATTGTGCCTGCTGCAGGGGATGGCATAAAAGCAATAAGAGCTAGCAGTGCAGTTCTAATTGACCATGATGGCTGCCAGCTTTCAGGATGATGCCCAGATATTGAGAGGCAAATCTTTTTGTTCACTTCAAACCTGTAACCCAAAGTCAAACAGGATTGAAGAATTAGAGGTAGAGGTGGAGACAATAAAATGTATTCAGGATAGATGTCTGTTTTACCTTCCATTGGGTGTTAAGAGGATAATATTTGGTGGCTGCATGGGATACTGTGTGGGGAGAAGAATCCTGCCATGATAATAGCCACCTTCAAACTCTGTGCTAGGTGGTCCTCTCACTGTAAAGTGCCACTCAAATAGGTTATCCTCCAAGGGGCTGGCAAAGTACTCCTCTGTTGGCTCAGCCAGCTCCATTGCCTCCCTCATCAGCCGCTTGACTCCTAAACATGACCATAGTCAGCATAAATACTATGAAGAATGTGCTCATGTGTAGTGTAATGTAGTGTTGAGTGTTGTAAATGTTGTAATGTTATAAATCATACCAGGACTCTTCAATTTGTATTTCGTTTCGAACGCCATGCTTTTAATAGTTGTGGGCCAGGATGAATTCACGTAGAATTTTGCTGTTTTTGGAGGCGCGGAGATCAAAAGTAACCAAACAAACAGGAAAACATGATCCGCTAGTCCTTGCGAAGGTGCGAAGCGAAACGTCAAGCGTCAACTTGAGCCGCGGCGATCAGCTTTCTGACACGAACACGACTGGCTGTACCTGCTATCCTGCTGTCCTGCTGTAGCTGGCCGAGCGGCGCGGCGCACAAATTGCATTACAACCAGCGGCAGCGCAACGAGCAACGAGCAACGTCAACATGCAACGAGCAATCCTGCCAATTGAACCAGCGCTCATTTCATTTATCGGCACTGCGCAAATCCACCAGTCAAATTCCACTGACGTGGTACAATTTTGTTGAATTATTATACCCATATATTACCCACTCAAACGTAACGCATCATAATAGTACAATCAAATTGAAATTACGCTCAAAAAATGCAACAATAGCGTCTCGGAGGAAAGTTATGGGATAGTTTTAAATTCTTCAACATAAGGAAGTTTTTCTGCTGCTGAATCCGAATCCGAGGTTTGCTAACAACATTACGTGACGCAACTTTGGAAAAAATGAAAGAATGGCAATAAATGTCTTCTTTTTTTCTAACCATCATTTTGACAGTAAACAAGGCAGCTGACAGCTGACTCTGTTTACATTCGACTTGCATTCGACTGTTCATTGGTTTTCAACATTTTACCTAGTTATAATTACTGTAATAAGTTGACTGTTAGTGTATTTCTAATTTATATCAGCATAATTCTTTAGTTTTGCGTGTTGAATCTCGAATGATGGATAACTGCTTTGAAATCATGAATTTTTCGTAAGAAACATTTCTATTCAAAATGAATGTTCCAAAATCCCAAAATGGCGATGCAACTATAATTATCATAACTTTTTATCGATTTCACCATCCGTCTCGTTCTTTTTGCCATTAAATGCTCAATTAAATAATGAATCCAACAATAACGAAATTGTTACTATGCAACGTTGTAAACTACCCGTAAATAAGCGAAGAAGATAACGCATCCATGATTATGCGCATTGGCACACATTTCTTATCATAACTTTTTATGGTTTTTTTTATATCGGTCTCTACTCATATGAATTGCTGATCTTTAAAGTTGCAAACATGTTAGCAATACGCCAAGAAGACATCACAATTATGTTTATACGGTGCTTATTTGTGCACATTTATTATCATAACTTTTTATGGATTTCATTATTGGTCTTGTTCGTTTTGGCAATAGATACGCAATTAAATAAGGAATCCAATAGTAATGATAGTGTTTCTATGCAACGTTGCAAACTACCCAGCAAAATGAAAAAGCGGGTTTTTGCGAAGACGGACAAAATATAACTATTTTCAACAATCGTTCAAATAGAGATTTTTCTTACGAAAGGTTGATAATTTTAGAGTTATAAGCAAGAAACAGAAAAAAATAATTTTTTGCCTTTCTTTACATTTTTTTCGGATTATGATTCAGCACCCCAAAAACATGAAGAATTGAAGAAATTGAAACTACCCCAAAGCTTTTCTGCGAAAACCCCAATTTGACTGTACTATCAAACATTTTCTTGATTTTCCGCGTACATTACTCAGTAGAACTAAAATCTACAGGTAACAGGTATATCTTGGTCCAGTTGCAATTAGCTAAAATTTATTTATACCAAATACAATATGAATAAAATATTTATATAATGTACTCTGCAAATTCTTTTTCATGTGCATCTTACGTATCGTAAAAAACGAAAATAATCGTAATTAATAAAATAGATATGTACATAGCTGAAAATGTCAAAAATCAAAAGTAAATACAATCTTCTAAACTGAAGCGTTTGCCGTTACTATCTTCTTGTGCTTATTCGGGATGACTATAATAAATATGCGAACTGTATTCGCTCGCGGTGCCAAAACGTTTCTTACAAAACGGACACGGAAACCGCGATCCAGTGCACTGATTCTTCTTGTGAAAGTACAAATTGGATTTATTAGCAAAGGGTAGACAACACGACGAGCACTTGTACGATGCAACCATTCTACCATCATCACCAGATGGTGGTGATCTAGTCGGTGTGTTCGGTGTTCTTGCCGTTTGATAATGTTGTGTTTTAGGTTGCGCCGCGCTGGAATTGGAGGTGCGTGCCTTAAGTGTGATGTTCGGATTGTTCTGCACCAGCTTCATCACGTCTGGACTTACGCCACTAGTGAACGTCTTTTTGATAGGTGTGATGCTAACGCTGCCGATGGTAGTGGTCGCGCCCTCGTGGATTTCAACAATCGGCTCGAAACTGCTCTCAAGTTTAAGCTGCTTTGCCCGGAATGCTTTGGGTGGAGAAGCAGGTCGTTTCACCGCTGCCGTCCTGGCATTCGTCTGCTTATTTCGTACATGTATCCGCATGTGACTATTCCTCGAGTAGATCGTTTTAAACACCGAATTGCAGTAGTTGCAGGGAAAATTCTCCGTTGGAGGTGGCGCAACGCTAATCCCATTCTCCTGCTTAATTTTAATGATGGATTGTGGTAGCGGCTTGAGATCAGGGAGTTTTCTGGTGTTGTTCGGCCGTGTTTTGTTTTGCGGTTTCAGCTTGGAGCTGAATAGAGGTGATGAGCCGTCTTTTTTCGTGTAGGGCCGTATCAGGGACATTTCCGGATCGTCAATCTCACCGTTGCACGTGCTGATGTGCGTGTTGTAGCTGCCTAGTTTCGTGAACACTTGATAGCACTTCTTGCAGAAGTACGCTTGGTTTTTAACCATATCCTGGCTGGTCATACCGATGCCCACACGTTTGTTGTCCTCATTGGAGTAGGTCTGTAGGAATGTTGGTATTGGGGTTGTTACAGTCGGCGGAGGACTCTCCGTTGGCAGCTGGCGCACTCGCAACTTCATTGACGTTGGCTGCGGCAACGGTGCCTTCTGCCTAGGGAGACTGTAAGTACCCGATGGAGCAGAGCGCGCTTGTAAGCAGCTTGTATCGTACTCCAGCACCTCGCAGCGTTCGTTCATCACGAAGACACAAGTCGCTTCTTTATGCCCAGCGGCTTCATGCTCCGCAACATGCGCCGGATAGTCATGATAACTGCGTTTGAAACCTTTGCCTTTGAAGCGAATGCCGCAGTAATAACACGAGTAATAACAATTGTCCATCAGGTAGTGCTTATCAATGCTCCAGTTGTCTTTGAAGGTGTATCTACACAGCTGACAGAACTTCTTCTTCATGCCGGACATCATCACGCTCTGATAGCACGAGTTCCGCACTTCTTTCGAGAGGTCCTTCAATGGTACACCTCTGGCATAGGGTTCCTGGCCAACAAAGTACACTGCACTATTTCTTGAGACATCCAACACAGGCTCCTCTTCCTCTTCCTTCACACTGTCATCAATAGGAACTAACAAATCCTTGCCATCATCATCATATTCCTCCACATCAACATCAGCACTTTCAGATTCATTATCAATCTGCTCCACCCACTTATTCCTCAAACCATAGTTTGAATCATGTGATGCATTCCAACTTGGACCTTTATCAACCCTCACAAGATGCAGCCGTATGTGAGCTTCCAACTCATGTAAAGCAAGCTCAGCTTCCTCCTCAAACAACTTCTCACAATACCTGCATGAGTATTTCAATCGTTCTTCACTAACAACAGCCTCCTTAGAGTATCTTGAAGCAAACTCTGGAATGTTTTGTATATTGATGCACTGCACAACAAGCTCAACCAATGTTAAGGGTTGTTTGATCACTTCCTCAGCCTTGACAACTTTTCTGTAGGAATTCGTTTGGCTCTTTGGGCCGGAGATTCGCGGTTTTGGTTGAATAACATCATCACACTCCTTGTTGCAGTGTGCTTCCAAGCCATTTTGGGAGCAACTGTCTTCTGCATCAGTTGTGGATTCATTTATTTCATTCCTTCCCTCAGCATTGCTGGTTGCATCAAGTTCACCATTTTGTTCTTCATTGAAACTGTCAGACTCCTAAAAAATACCAAATTTAGTTTCATTTAACTGATTTCAAACCAAATGCAAAGTCCAATACCTCAAAATCTTTGATTTTAGTCAAATATTTTTTAATTGCAGTGTTTTTCTCAGCAGTTCCTTCTTGCTCCAGGTCATGTCGATGTTTCTTGGCAATGTCCATGCAGGTCTTTTTAAATTCACAGAACATGTTGAGGGTTTCATTGCAAGAGTAGCAGATTTCCTTGGATAAGGGGTCATCTTCATAAATCTGCAGCAAGCAGTTGCAATGTTGCAAATCAGTAAATAAATAAGAGGTTAAAAGAGGTGGGGGGCTGAACCTGGGGGATTAGATAAAAGATAACTTACTAGAATTGGTAGGCAGTCCTGAATCATTTTGATGATTTGTATGTTGAGTTCACCGGCTTCGAATATGCTGAACATTTTGTCGTTGCTTTCGTCGCAGAGGCGACAACTTCGTGCCGCAGTCGCAGACTGTGGCGTCATATTAAAGGAGTTAAAGGTTATAGGTAGAAGTGATCCACAACGCAGTCCGCACTAATTACAACCGCTACACCGCTACGAAATCAACCACACGTCCCGATGACCCGAAGAGTCGTAATTAACACCATTAACACATTGCTGGTGTCACGATATTCGCAATCCATGAGATTTCGATGAACTAACGATTAGCTGCAGGCCTGCAGCTGACTGTAGAAAGTACGAGAGCACAGATTACAGCTTCTTCTCGTTCTCGCGGATCGCGGTTGTGGTTTCTACCGTCTCTACCTCTCTATGGCGTGTGGCTGTGGCGTCGGCGTTTCTTACTTCCTCGCTTCGACACTGCTCCGTGCACAAAACCCACTCGAACATCGAACGGTCGAACCTTTGTCGAACGCCCGGTATGAAAGGTGTGTTGTTCTCTGTTCTCGAGTTCTCGTGTTGTCGTGTTCTCTTCGGTCCTCCCGGCCTCTGGTGTTCGTGAAGGTGAACGTAAGCGGTTCAGGTTCAGCAGCGAGGGTTCTGGTTGGTCGTTGGTACGCCTTGCGCCGCGCCGGTGAGGCGGTTTTCCGTGAGGGCTGCGGGACGCGAAAGCGTTGGGAATGTTGAGAAGCGCGTATCGAATTCTGGGCTTGCCCTGGCTAGCACAGCACCGAACTACCGAACTTTGGAGGATCACCTCTCACCTCTTAAAACTGCATGTTCACTATCTGCACCCGCGCGTATGCAAATTCTGAAATTCTATTTTGGTGTGCCGTGTGCCTCTGCTAAACCTAAACTCAGCTCGGGTCAGGTATTGAAGCTGCGCAGTACGGTAGAACCGGTAGAAGGCAGAACACACCCGACACCCGTACCGCGATAACGCGAACACAGAACGAGGGAACGACGGAACAGGGAACACTAGGAAATACACTTTCGGCCTTTCGGATATGTTTGGGATAGCGGGATGTTGATGTTGCTGGAATGTGGGATAGTGGGATGTACATAGACGGGATGGGTTCACTTTGCTTCGTCTATCCGTCTACTCAAGCAGCCAGCAGATGCAGCACTCACCAATCTCTACAACACTCCCAAAACACTCCAATGATGGACGAGGAGGCAGGGAGGCAGGGCTATGGAAGTAGGGTCGCAAGGTTTCTCTCTACCGTACCGTCCACACGTCCACTTATCCGCTCCGCGCTCCGCTTTGTTGCATCAGTTGCTTGAGCTGTCTGTGCTGTCCCCTGTCCGTTTTACCGTTTCGCAGGCGTTGCCGCGGTTTGGTCGGCCGCTCGTTTGCTTTGACCTGACTGCCCATGACTGCCTGTTGCCTGACTGGTTCAGGTCGTGTTCTCGTCTCGGAACGTCGGAACTCGGACCCAGGTCGAGCTGGCGAACAAATTGCGGTAGGATTTGCACCCATTTACGCCTCCTGTGGCTTTTGGGAATGCACAAAGCAGGAAAATTCCAACTTCCCAACTTGGAGCTTGGAGCTACCTTGGAGCTACCATATCTACTTATAAATTACGGACTGGGGACTCAGGGACTGGATTACAAAACACATTCCTCGTTTTGGTCATTCCATTCGTCATTCTGTATTGTGCTATTGATTTTCCTAGGTCCTAGCAGGACTCCTAGGTGATATCCTTCTATCCACCTGTAAAGTTAGTTCCTTATTGCATTTGTAATTGGAGAAACATTAGAAAAACAAAGAAATGTACAAAAAAAAGATTAAATTATATCCGTCCACCCAATTCCTATCAATATTGCTGTGTCACGTCGTCACGTGTCTTCCCTCTTGTCATATCCTCCTTTGAATGAGTTAGAACTGTAGAAACCTGACCGACTAGAAAGTCCTACGGTCCTAGTACACTCTGCCTATAGATAGTATTGATTTCTGCCTCAATTCCAACGTTCCAAGAAGCCTTCAGCGCTTCCAGTCCTCGTTACAGACCCTTCCCCTTCCAGTCTTTATCCTGCTACTCCCCTTGCCCCTGCATATGTTACATACAGTGTTCCCTGTTCCAAACATTCCCCCAACTTCACAACTTGAACAGATAGCAAACTATGATGCTGTGTCATTACTAGTAATCACCAGTACCAGTGGGTTTTTACCATCTATGGCAAACATCAGTTTATTTATTGTATGCTTTATCACACTAATATACGAAAATCAATAATAAAATAAAAAATGCATAAGGTTTGTTTTGGTGCTGTTCTGCCGTCATCAATATTTTCCGCTCTGTACAGAATACCTCACTTTACCACTTCCATCCGATGAAGCGGAACTCGAACTGTACGCGCCATTTGGTCCGGAAGCACTTCCTGATACCTGAATATTGTTGCCGTCTGCTTCCCCGAAACGTGAGAATACTCGGGGACTGTAGAAAATACAAGTGATTAGAAATTCCATAGCCGGTCAAGTTCAGGTGGTGGTAGAGGTACTGGCTTTTATTTTTATCAAGTTACTAACACATGTTTGAAGTTTGACGAAACACATAACTAATTGTTCAAGATGACCACAGTGTTTGTTATGAGTTATGTTGAAATGAAATGATTATTATGAAAACGAGAGGTTTTGCGGTCTAGGTCTTTGTAACATAACACGGTTTGATCATTTGATGAGCGTGCACGTGACCTTCACGTTTTTTGCAGATTATCCAAGCAACTAACATGTAATGGATGATCCGTGATTCGTCAGATTGTAAATTCAATGAGACAATGACTCATAGTATTCATACCATGTTGTAATTATCCAAATCTGTGAATGATTTTATCTTTTATCTTTTTATTTCTTACCCATCAGGTCCAACGTTGGAATAGTGATGGTTGTTGCCCGATCCGCTGGAGTAAGTCCGTCCTTGTGGTCCCCCGCCCCCGCCTCCAGATGCAGATGCACCAGAGAAGGAGTAAGCTCCCGAACCGCTTCCGCTTCCGTAGCCGTAACTACCGCCCCCGCCGGTGCCACCGCTGCGCCCTTGAAACGCGGCGGCATTAAATCCTTGCGGGAAGTAAAAGTCTCCGTGCGGTAATCTATTGAGAAACTCTTCACAACAACAAATTCCAAATTAGTCACAATTTCACGTTATCATACTTTTATTTCAATTCCTTTTTTTTTACCTTGTGCTTCAGCATAGAATTGTTCCGGTGATGGCACTCCCGGAATGTTGTTACTGCGACGTTTCCGCAACAGGTGTAGGACAGACCTCTTGGAGCGCAGATTTACTAGCTCGGATTTATGCCCATTGGCGATGATATAGTATGATTTTGGAATGTATTCACCGGCGTCTAAAGAAAACCGATTATCAAGATACAAGATTCAAATTTGGATGATTTAAAGTATAGGTATAGGTAGTACTTACAAGCAGATACAATCGTAAGGGTGGCCAAGGCACAAAAAACAATTGATATGTACGACGCCATGTTTGATAACAACAACACTGAACACTGAACGTTACATTGGAACGTACAAGCACGTACTAATTTGTCCATGTTGATTCTTGCTTATATGTTGGATAAATTCATGTACTCAAACGTAACTCGTCGGAGTAAGGAGTAAGACAAGGTGGGATTGCGTAAATTGCTAAATTTGCGCATCATCATTACCACCAACCAGCTCCAACTCAAACTCCAACCATTTACCATCACACACAAATTAAGAGAATGCATCAATAGCTTGTAAAAGCTAACGTAAATCTTTCGTTTGTGTTGTAAATACAGGGTGTCTTTAATTTCGAGTATAATAATTACACAGCTCGATTCTTGGGCTAATTCTGAAACGGAAAGTTTAATTCAAAAATGCTCTGAAAGACTTCGTTTGGCCGTGAGAAGCAATCATGAAATAGAAGTCTGGCAATACCGCATTACAAATTCCGATATTATAAAACCTATATTTTGTAATTACTATGGAAACAGATTTATTTCAACTCTGA
>JARJDQ010027621.1:0-15473 GCA_030264215.1 Geostiba sp. GC000077
GAAAGTGTGTGAACTTTCCTTTAATTTGATTAATTTCTCAGTGCATGTAAGATGCAACAACAATCAAATAGAGGGTGTAACAAAATTCGCGCATTTCCTCTGGAGACATCATTGAGGATGTTAAAAAGGTTGGGGAAAATTGTTTTAAAAAATTTTCTCCTTCATGTCTTCGAGAAATTAACAATTGATTTCAAAGAAAAATCTTTAAGTGACGGATAATTCGTTTCAAGAGAATGTTAACATAGTGAATAAAAATAATATCGTTGCTTTCCACCTCAAAATTGTGGTAGTTTTTCTTAAATAATCGATATTTTGCAATTTTTTATTTGCATATTTAAAGTGCTTAAAATGTGCTAATAAAAGATTGCAAAATATCGATAAATTGAGAAAAAATACCACAATTTTGAGGTGGAATACAACGAACTACTTCTTATTTACTATGAAAACATTCTCTTTGTACGGATTATCCGCTACTTGAAGATTCTTTTTTTCATTTCAATTGTTAATTTCTTAAAGACATGAAGGAAAATAATTTTTTAGCAATAATTCATAAACTTACATAATTGTGATATCAAATTTTCATTGCGGTATGTTGAAAATTTCATGCCCTTTCCATCGATGCAATTGCATGTTCATAATGTTAACAAATTACTTACGTAATCAACACATGTATCACCAAAAATACGTCCGTAAAATAAAATTGTTGGGGGATGCGCCGCGAGACGAATGTGTTTTTCCATTTGAAGTTTTGTGCATCGAAAAACAATGCATATTGCATGCTAAGATTTTTCTAAACGTTTAGTATGACAAAAGGATACCATCAAAAATAAAAATTTAAACCCCGTTTTTATGGGAATTAGTCCTACATAAAAAAAAATTCTCCTGTTTTATATCCTCAATCATTACTTTAATCAAAAAAAATTATTAATGAGGGCTGGGATAGGATAGTTGTTAACTAGCATCCCCTAGGAGGATAAACTCAAAACCGTGTATAATCTGTATAATAAACCAATTATTAAAAAGATACACATCCTGAGTTTACTAATCTTTTAATGAGTTATACTATTCTTGAAGGGTGCGTTTTAAGAATACTATTTTACTATGCTGTATATCTGAGCTAGTGCAAGTTCTGTATGAGATGTCGTCTTGCATTCATGATCTCGTTGGCTGTTCGGTTCGGTTCGAAAATTCGCGCATTTGGAAGGGGGCGGCGGATAGGGGCCAAATTAGCGGATCGATAACACATGCAGAAAGACAGATATCGCCCCGCGCACGTACACCCAATGCACTCACGTACAACGTCGCCCCCAAAATTATATGATGTCTTATTGCGCCCCTAGATCTCGTGCTCTAATTATATTCCACTTTGCCTAATCACATTATCTCGCAGGAGTGTATCTGGCTTGCAGTAGACGTTCCGTGAAATATTACATGTAGATTAATGAATGAATGCGCGGCCAACACCGCCGCCATCGCCACTGCCACCACTTGCGACGCCAATGGTTGCGGCGCGTGTTTACATGTGCAAATCCAAGATTGCGAAGACGATATCTAAGCGCTTGTGTGTAAGGCTTTAAAAGCACCGCCGCGCCGCGTGCGCGCACACATACCGTGTGGTGGCTGCTGGCGCGCGGGAGGGATAAACATTTTACACCCAAAATAATCTCATTTTTAATCTCAATTTCGCGTAACGGTCGACCGGCCCCGGTCGCGCGGTCTTATCGCGCCGAACGTATATATCTTCTGGGAAAAGGACCGTCGTAAAAGGCGTTCGGTCGCGAAACAAAGTGCCACTTACTTCCGACGCGTTTTGGCCCCGCCACCGCCGAATTTTCACTCGGTTAACGCACATCGTTCTGTTGGTCGTAACTTAGCGCAAAACAAACATCCATGCCAAATGCTTTGAGAAATGCGGCGAGCAACAAAAATATGCTTTTCATTCTTTATGACAAACAAGCAATTAAGTCCTGCGGAGCATTCAAAATGTGTCTATGCTCATTGCACCGTTCACGTGCCGGTCGGTCGGCACTCGGCAACCGGAAACGGAAAATACTCAAGATGAAGAAGAAGCGAAGGAAAAACCACCGCGCTTTTTCGCAGCTGAATTAAAACGAATGTTGTTGATCAGTCGAAGAATGCGCCCGCCTTGCGGCTTGTTTGCTTAGCAAGGCTTTCGACTCAAGACGTCTAGCCGCTTCTGGGCTTCTGCAGCCCCTCGCGGCGGCTGTTCGCTCGCGCCCGCGCTTTCTTAATTATTTGCTCATCGAGTTTTAAGGTTTTCCTTGTGCTCCAATTTGTGCTACTTTAAGTTTCCGGCGCGTAATTCAAGTTTATTTTGTTATGCAATTCCGCGTTATGCATTACTGCTACGCTGAGCACCCTCGATGGCAATAAAAGCTCCGGCAAACGAGGTACCTACTTTTCAAATTAATATTTGACTTGTGCAAGACGTCAGCACCCTAGAGAAGCATTGTGCACCTGGAAAATGTTGCATTTGCATCGGAATCGATTTAAGCAAGCGGAGCTAGATTTTAAATCGTCCAGAAAATACGACGCTACAATATGACACATTAACAGGAACACATTATGCGGCGCCTAATGGTTGGGGTGTCATTATTTATTGCACTAATGGATCCGCTTAATTTCGCTGTTGCTTTTACCGTCGGTGTTATTTTTCCGGTGGCCGAAAAGTTTCTTTTTAAAATCCCCCAAAAACTCGTAAAGTGTTCCACATGTATTGATCTTGTTGAATGTCTCCACGTGAGGAATAAGTAATGCGAGTATTACCCTAATTGAACAAAACATTTTCCCTTGCCTATTACGATTCACCTTCAAGTTTAAAGTCAACTTTCTTTTGCCTCGCACGCAGGTCTTTTTCTTTTTTGCATACCGTGGCAAAGTGCTCGTCATTATGCTTGATCACCATAACGTAATTTGTCTTTAAAATCTACTCACCGAAAGTTGAAGCGCGGTGCGGCTCGTTTCGCGCGACGAAAGATTTAAAACGAATTTCCACCCTTGCGGGGAGGGCAGGACAAAAGTTTCCCTAGTTCCGGCTCATACATAAGTATAACCATTATGATCCATAACTGATTCTCGCCGGGTTTGTTCAAGTTGCCGATGCGATGCGAAAAAAAAAGCGATTTATAAATAAATCATTCAAAATCGAAGTTGTTACCTGCTTCTACCTCATTTCGCTGAAGAACAGAAGCGTGAGCGGATGTTTGCTAACCACAGCGGAGATGAGCCTTATTTCGTATTTGCGCTGCGTGCGGGGGTTTTACTGTTTTTCATCGCGAACGCGCTTATTGACTACCAAGTAGCCTCCAGGGTTCTTAATTTCATAACGATATTCAAAACGTGAATCTACTTGACGAAACTCGGCGATGAAGAGCAAGTTTGCGTCTTGCAAATTTCGCTCGGCCAACTTTTCCGTGCTTTGCGCGAGTGTATCTAATTATAATTAACAAGATAAATAAAAGGCGGGGGTCATTTGTCTGTGTGGTTGTGCGCCTCCTTCTTCACCTGCGGAGCTAACTCGGCGTGATTCGTTTTCCACGCCAGTGGCAAAGCTCATTACCGCAATACCGCGAAAAATGTGACTGTAGCTGGACGCTGGCAATATGATCCAGCTGGGGGGATTATTAATGATTTATTGTGCGCGTAGATTGGAAGAGCGTCCGTGCCGTTAATACCCAATTGAAAGGTGCATTTTGTAATAAGTAGCGCGTGCTGGGAGGCGGTCGTATCGATCATTGGGATCCTTCCCCCTAAGCATCCCACGCGCGCCCCACGTCTGAATCAACATCAGGTAAATCTTGCAATCTGGCGCGCAGAGAGTGAGAGACCATAGACGCAGTCCCTAGCATAATATAGTCCTTGGGCCAATTTGCGTTCGTTTACATTTTGCGCCGAGGACAAGGTGGCGGGGGGTATACGGGATGCGGAAGGCGGGAGGAAGATTGGTCGTTGCGGAGCTCATCAATCAAAAAGCGCGCGTTGGTGGAGGCGCTGGGGCGAGAGAGGTGCGGTGGCTCTCTCCCCGGCCACGGTCGACATGATGGGTTATGCTCGCTACGAATATTAATGAAGCGAGAATATTATAGCGACGATACGATGAGATGTGATATGTTTAAATCGAAGCCGAGGATAGAGTCGTCGCGCGCTGACTTGATGAGGGATTCAAGCGAAGACAACCCCAATCAGAGCGATCAAACCAGTACCTATCCGCAAGTAGTTAATCAGCAATTCATGACATGTCAAATTTTGTTGCGTTTTCAGATGTGAATCTGGTGAAAAAAGATTGGAACAAATCATGGTACACAATTTCTTGATGCCGGCATGTCGCCCACGTCGAAACGAAAAGAAATATTCATTTCAGGCGTGGTGCAGACGTCAAAGTGCATCTGGCGAAACGCGGTTTACATATCAACTGAAGTATAAAGAGCCCACACGTACTGTCGCACGTTTCGCATGCAAACAACAACATTTTCGCTGTCGCCACCGCCACCGCTGCTGCTGTCGATGCCGAAATTTCCATCACGTTAAATCGGCGCTCATCTCGCTGCCGCAGCGCCGCTAGACATTGCTGGAGCGCGCATAACAAACTTTAACTATATGTTTGATACATCTCCGCGGAGATATGTTTATTGTAACGTTTTCGAAGTGACGCCCGAGGGGTGCAAAGCCGCGAGATAAATGGAGCCCTCCACCGCGTTTGCCTAATGCGCTTGCATTTTCGCTGCCGGCCTGCCGCAATAGTCGGGGTCGTTAGTCGAGGCCTACAATTCATCTTCTGGAGATCGGCCAAGAGGCGCGACCGCGCGACCGGAGACGCACTGTGTATGGTGCGACCGGCGACCGTCGGAGCGGAAAGACGCCCCAAGAAGCGCCGGAACACGATCTATATCCGGCAATAGCCATAACTCCTCGACTCCTGTCCTGAGGGCACCCGCAGGCCGGGCCGCGGCTAATGTGGACTTTCGAAAGTCTTGCACGTCGCGCCTTCGTTCATTACTTAGAGACACACACTCAGGACGCCGCCGCCGCAGCCGTACGCAACTTTATTCGCATTTCTTTTTCCTTCTTTTATTTCGCACCACATCCGCCCCAAACACGCCAACCAGTGCACCACCACTTCATTAGTTCACACGGGGCACACTCCATTTTTAATCACCATTGGAATATTTATATCCCTCGAAGCAAAAAACTTCTATTATTACCCTCGAAATGTTATCCTTCTAAATTCTTCTCGGCTTGCCTGAAGGGGGAAATTAATGAATACAAAACCATTTATGAATTTAATTAGACGTCGCCGACGCCGACACCGACTTTTTGTCGCTGCACAATGGCCCGGAATAGAAACGACATTCGCGCGATTATACAGAGTGCATCTTTTTCGCATTTTAATCTTCTCCTTACTGAACCTCACTGAACGAGGGTAGCAGAGCACGAAGTTGCATGTATTCTTTTCCACCTAGCGCGCATATAATTAGGGCAAAGTTTTCGTGTTCCGCCAGCGGGAGATGTGTGTTAGCCACCAGGGGGGGAACGTCTTGCAGGGGAGGCGGGCGATGTTTCCGAACACGGCGGTGTGCGGTTCGGTTAAAAGGGCTCGTTCGGTTCCGCCCGGTACCGCCGTGAAATATGTCTCTCCGCGGTCGCGCCAACTTCGCCCCGAAGACTGTCCGAAGTTTGCACGTACACTACGTGCCCGCCACCAGAAGCCGAGATGCGGTTTCGCTCGTTGCACCCCACCCGCACCCGCGCGGGTAATCTTTTCTACGGCGACACACCGTGAGGTTGGCGTGATTTAGTGACGGTAATTGCTGTAATTGACTTCGGCGCGTGTAAACATTCAACTTGGGGGAGGGTGGTGGAAATTTATGCAAGGACGAACTCAATTTAACCATTTGCCATACACAAAGGAGGTGTCTCTTTTTTGTGAAGAAGGTTGTTTGGTTTTTTCACACTTACCATCGACGTGATCCGTTAATAGGAGCACTGGTAGAACCAACGCTAGCACTAGCAGCGCGGGAAGCATGACGACGTATCACCGATCGCATTCCCCGAGAGACAACACAAGCGCACGCTGCGAACGACACGCGGTATCTGAGCGTCAGTCTGCCGCCGCGCGCAGAGCGTACCCTCGACGGCGGCGTGCGCGGAGCCTGCGCCGCTCGCAGGATCCACGTGCTGCCCGGCGCATCCGCACGCAACCACGCTCCACCAACGCTCGTTCGCTCCTTTGCGCCTGACCCCTTCCCTCATTGTGCAGAAATCATCACCTTGTATAAACGATATACGAGAAATTTGATCGCTGCAGCCAACACGTTGTGTGTTCTTTTTAAACAATACGTTATCGCACGCGTCATAGATCCGAGCGGCGTGATATTGACGTAACGCAACGTAAAACACCGATAAGGTGCTAGCGCGCTCGCGTTGGACGTCTGGCCGGATAGCGGAACACACGATGCGACGCCTCATAAAGTCGATAAGGGGTGGGCGCCGCCGCCGCCACCGCCGCCGCGTGAAAAAAAGAATGAAAGCTCAATCACTTAGTAAGCGCCCGCGCCATATAGCAATCACCTGCTCATCTCATCACGTTAATGTGAGGAGCTGCAAAGGCGTCGCGCAGATACTAAAGGTTACATAGTGTTCGGTGGAAAGGAGAAAGACCGCCGACGATCAACGGTATTTTATAGATTATCTGCTGCGTGTGAAAAAAATAAATTGCTTTGGCGGCGAACCAATTTGCGTCCTACTTTATTCCTCCTCAGTCTAGCACTTCCTTTTTGTTTTCTATCCACTGCAGGAGATATAAGCAAAAATTGGTGTTTGGTCGGACTAATTCCCACAAACATGTGGATTGCATTTTGTTAATATAATCCATAATCTATCGTATCATAATATCAAGTTTCATCTTTATCGGTTCATTTATTACTTCATTATTCTACATAGAATTTAGAGTCTAAAATATTCAACAACTATGGATTCAATCAACAACGCGATTATTTTTACTATACTCTAACTAGAATTACATTTGCAAGAAAAGCAAAAATTAATTTTGAAAAAATAATTTTCAATTTGCAATTAGCAACAATTCATAAACTTAAATAATTGTGAAATCAAATTTTCTTAGTGGTAAGGTGGCAAATATCATGCCCTTTCCAGGGATGCTATTGCATGTCCAAAATTAATTACGTACTCACCAAATGTATCACCAAAAACACGTCTGTAAAATCAAAATATTCGTGGAGGCGCCGGGAGAAGAATATGTTTCTTTATTTGAAACTTTGTGCAGGAATAAATCAAACTAAAAATTCAAAGCTCGTTATTGTAGAAATTAGTCTGACCTAAAAACCTATTTCTCCTGCACTGAGAAATTATACAAATGTTATTAATTTGTACCAGCTGTTTCTTTGAGAGATAATGACAGCTCAGAATGAAGACGACAGTAGTAAATCCAACAAAGCGCCGCGTAATTGATGACTGCAAAATTTATTTGCACTACGAAATATACGCTGGATGCACTTCCGATAGCTGAAACGGCGCCGTTTCCTATCGGAAACTATTGCAGGATGTTTACGGGCTCCTTTTGACCCACTTGCCGCTCAGCGCCGTGTAAAACGGCATGCTATTACACCCTCGAGTAATATTCGAATTGTAGGTACTCGACTATACCCCTCACCGTTAGACTTGATATTCAATATAAATCATTAGGAAGACAGCAGGACGATGCGTCATATCATATTGCCCAGCTTGGAGCAAAGCGGTGTAAAAGTGCCCAATAGAAACGGAATTTACTGACGCGATAGATCACCTCGCAGGGCCAGCACCCAAGCACCAGCTTTGCATGCGTTAGCTGTCAGAGTCACAGAGCAGAGCTATGCTCCGGGAAAAAAATATATGTCGCCGTCGAAAGTTTACTGTCTTACAAGACGAAATATTCCACTTTCAATATTTGATATCCACGTGCGATAGCAGTCGCGCAGGCTGGCGCATAACGCCCCGGTTGCCGTCGCCGTCAACACCAGCTGCGCCCGCTCACACTTCATAACCTTCTGCACTCACACCCTGGCGCACCCCCGAACGAAGACACACGGCGGCAGACCTTCCCGCCCTTATCCTTCGCGCTAATATCTTCTAGTTCGAACGATGATCGAACGGCGGGGCTGGTGCGCGAACCTTATTGGAAATTATATATCATCGCGTTTGATACACGGCAGAACAATATATATTATAAACCAGTCCTAGTCTTCCACTTCTGCAGATGTTCTCCTATGGTGGGGATTAAGTATTACCAGTCCACTCCTAGAGCTGCAGTATCTACAATTCGAGGAGGAGAACAGACAAAGGCATGCAGGGCGAAGGAAAAGCTTTCTTGTCCATGCGGAAGAATTTTCGGAATCCGAGGTATCGTGTGCGGGCTGCTGCGTCTGGATTTGGTCCGGAAATGCGCACGGAATCGAAGTGCTAAATTTTATATAAGTATATTATGCAGTCAAAACTTCTGGTCACGATTTCGAGGCAACATCCGGGACATCTTACATCTAAATCATATTACTAACTTCTGGCACTTATTTTTCGAATCCAACCCCGCTTGTGCACACTGCTCACTGCGCGTCTGGGGGAGACTGCAAGCACGTGTGTACAGCAATTGACTGCAATCGTGTGCATAGTTTACGAAGTCGGAAACTCAAGTTGGTTCCGTATAAATAGTTTTTCCACGTTTCTGCGCACACTCACAAACCACATCAAACAGCAAACTTTGCAAAATCTCCACCATCGCACAAACATTTCTCGTAACTATTGCAAATATTAATTAAATATTATTAAGTTTGGGTGTTTAAACATTTTTAATTGAATGCAATTTTAAACTCAAGCATTTCCCGATGGAACACTCTTGACGAGAATTAGTTCTTCGTTCTGAGCTCGAGTGAAACGCGTCTCGACATTCAATTCACGAGGGCGCCGCACGAGAGACGAAAGTCATTAAATTAAAACTAAAAGTTATCAAACTGTTCACCGGAGATAAAAATAGATACTTTACGCTTCCGCGCAGCAGCTCTCCGTCGAGCCCGGCGCCTCCACTCCACGGCACGCGCGCGCCCTCCTCTTCATCTTAAGGATTTTAATTCTAATTATTTGCGAACCTAATTAGGAATAATAATAATTCGAATGCAAGTTGGCAATGCAATGAATAGTAGTTTGTATCAAATTAATTAGCAACATTTAGATTTTTAACTGAAGCAATTAAAGGACTTTAGGAAGCACATTGTTTGCGACCTTTCGAAGATTTATCTGACACGCCACGGAGCATAATTTCCCTTTTTCGGGATTTATTGTATCTCTGAGGAGTTATTTGCGTCGCCGTGTCGCGCTCCGTCCCGCTAGACTTGTCTTACTTTAATTAAACTACTTAATAGAAGTAACATATTCGAGGGACGGCGTCGCGCATTAAGTTTTATAAACCTGCAAAACCTGCAAAGCGCGCTGGGGATGCGTGTCAGCTTCACCGGCACGGAACGGAGAGATGTTCCACCTCTGCGACAATGGTACTTTACTCACTCCCTTCAAGGGTTGTTACTTGTTTCTATCATGTCTACCCGCTGTTTGACTCCACTAATAAAAAAATCTGAACTGAGTTTTTTTCGGGGTTTGTTTATGCAGGGGGAAAATTGTATCGAACTGAAATCAATAATTTTACGTTTGTTTGCGCACACCTTGCTTTTTTTATTTCGTCTACTGTTCGCCTGTTCGTGCTTTTATTCGTTGCCGCTCTTGGTAAAACAATCCATTGCGATAGGGAGGGAGGCCGCAGATAAATGTGTGCGAATGTGTCGGCGCGACGAGCGCAAACATAAATAAATTTTGCGAATGAGTCGGGGAGCGTATTACTTTATCATAAAAGACATTCACGCTAAATTTCACCGCATAGATTATTCAAACAGGACGACGACGCCGCCAGCGCCTTGCCGTATGGTGAATTCTTCCTTCTTATATGCGCCGCACAGCCGGCACATGCGTTATTCAATTCAATTCAATTCGCGAATATGAATTGTACAAATATTTTTGCTATCATTTTGCCGGCGCGTATATTGAAATATTTTTATCATGCGCCTCAGCAACGGCGGGCATTGATGGATTCTTCGATTATTTATCCTGACGACTACCGACTAGTGGATATTTAGGAGGAAATGCAATAATCGTTGACGTTGAAAATGGCGTTGGTGGAAGAGGCGAAATAATTTCACTTGACTTCGTGCTGTGGCAGAAATGGCAGCCGGCCACAGGAACCGGAAGTGGTCGTAATGGTTCCCGCCTGCCTCGTTGAGCGCGCCTCCACCAAGCGTGGGTAGGTCAAGAATATTGTTTTGTTCCTGACTGGCAGCTGGCCTGTAATCTTGCCGCGGCCCAGTTTAAAATGAGTTTATTAAAAATGCTGTTAAGATTCTGTCAGAGCAAGTGTCAATTCTCGGGGTTATCTGATTTGTAACGATTCTGCTCATGGTGAAACTGTCAGCAACGATGATGCTGTGCTGCTGGTGCCGCTGCGACTCAACGTCGTATCGTCGCTGGGAGCTGGTGAAATTCTTCCGACCGTTGGGTCGGCATCGATGCGGCAAAGTTGGAACTTGTCTCCGCTCTACTTCGCGCCGTCGCGGTTCTTCCCGGCCTCTTCGCGGCCCCGCGGCGCATTCCCGAGCTGTTTTCCAAACTTGTGTATTTCACAGTTCCGCACATCTGTTGACTGCCATATTGACATCCCTTTTCCCGCGCGCATCTACACGACGCCAAGTGGATGAAAGTGGAGCGACGACGCATTGTGCTCCGGCTACATTTGTATGCACAATTGAGCCCTAAAAATAAACCCACCCAAACGAGAGAGGCGAGACGTACAAGATGGCTGCAGACTGTAGTGGCATATTTTTACTAGTACCGCACCATCGTCACCGAGTCACTACAACCATAAAAACCGAGGACTCGACATCAACATTGACGACGTCCTTATGTTGGTTTGTTCCGTTCCGATTGCCTGCGAATGCCGGCCGTGGTGAGCAGAGCTTTTTAACGTGGAACACGTTTGGTTTGTTTCTCATGACCGACTGGATTGCACCGTAAACAAGAGCAGCGGCGTGCTCTACACTCGGCCACGCGGACTACGCTCACGTACACCGCGCACCATATACACAACACTCGCGAGCGCGTCTCTAAATTCCTCTAAATTTCTAATATATGTATCAAACTTATGTGCCAATTACTCTAACCCTCCTACCACGTGTTCCACGCTAAACATGCGGGTGTGTCGGAGACCCTACTGATTTTTTTCTTTACAGGAAGGCCACGCCATTTTTATTATTTTAAACCCGCGAAGAGTGGAAATTCCCATCAGCGTTCGAGCATCAAAGCGGCGGCGGCGGGCGCGTCAAGCGACGCTCCGTTTGAGTGAGATGTAATTATAGCCTATCCCCGTCGCCCCCTCTCTTTTCGAATATCAAATCATGATTTACGAGTGTATTTAACTTTTGCCCGTATTAACTTAATTAAACCGCCACTAGCTGAACTTTGAGCTTGCGCGCGCGCGCCCTACACGATGCGCAAAAGAGGATAATGAATCCGGAAGATCGTTTGTAGTCGGCTGCAGACTTTCCGCAGACTCGTACGGTCGTGGCAAATTTGTTTACTATTTGGATAAGACGCCACTGCCGCATCGAAACGTACAATTTAACTTCATAACTTTACACAGCATTGACGTAGCCAGTTGAGCTTTTGTGCGCTTACCTTGAGAAAGGGAGCTCCTTTGTCTGCGCACCTATAACGTCCGATTATTAATTAACACTAATCATCCAAGCTCCGTAATTCCTCAAAATCACGCTGTAGATTCCAAATATTCGTAATAGATTGTTTGCGGCGATGAAGAAGGGCTTGTCGCTTTCACAGCTTCATAAAGTCATATTACTACCCCAACTACCATTCGGGATGTCTTGATGTGTACGCAAGGAAACCCACTCTGCGTCACAGAACATCGGAATCCCATCCCAATTGGAATGTGTTCATCGTTGGGGGACGTCGACGAAATCTCGACGACGGTCCCGCATTGTCTGCGCTGCGCGCCACCCATCAGCGAGCACGCGCCATAATTAATTACCGTAAATAATTAGGTCCCACATTAATAACGTCGCATTTGACTCTGCGCGGTCCAACTATAACTAACTTACTCTTTCATAACCACACAAACGACTCCCGGAGAACAACGGCGGCGCTGACAACAAGACGACGCATCAGCGCCCGAGGTGGGCACAACAATGGATCTCAACCCAAGGTCCTTCCACGCGCCACAACGGAAGAAGTTCCTCCTCGCGTCTGGAGTCGTCGCGTCGTGACGAAGGTCCTTGTCGCGCGTGCTCCTTGGCAATTATACCCGCAATAAATGTACGACAATGATGTGGTTCATCCTGCTGCGTCTGGAAAGTCCTCTACCACTTGGCGCATGCTGGCTGCACAACTATGAAGGCTCTTTCCTGCTACCAGCAGCCCGGAATCTGGCAGGCGCTGTTTCGTTTCGATTAAAAGTGCGAGTGCATAAATCTCACCCGAGCTGCCAGAGCACTCTCACCCATTCTAGGAGGGGAGATGGCGGGCGGAAAAAAAAAGTCGGCGTTTCGGTTGAGAGCCCGATCCAAGCTCTAGCGCCATATCATCGACCGCCATGTTTGTTCCGGTATCTCGTATTCGGCGGGGCACGGTGAGTCGGTTCGTGCTCGACGCACGAGCTAGCAAGCTAATTAATGCCCCCAGCCTCGCGGCGAATATTCCTGCAGCCTCAATAAATTAGATTTAATTTATAAACCGCCTCGAGAACGCCGATCTCAACGCTAGGATTTAGATCCGCGTAGAAAATGAAAACGAACATGTTCCTTGCTTCTAACCTAGACTAATGCACTTCGCTCAAGTGGATTTGAATATTTCATAGCTAGGTCATAACCATTATTATTACTATATGCAATTTAAAGCGTTTTTGCTCGCTTTGCTACGCGTGGTAAGACACTTTAAATGTTTCTAGCTTCGTGTCGGTTGCCGAGTGTTTTTATGAGCTTTTTGATTTCGAGCTTTTCGTGATGCGTGCGTTCGGAACGTTTAAACCTCGTTAGACAATCGACTTCGAGGTTGATGGCGGCGTGCACGAGCGCCACGCAGTGCAGCACGACGCTTGAAGAAGACGAAAACACTTTGGCGTCGAGTTAATAGTTGGCAGAAATCAATTCCTGCTGTAACGGTGCGGCGGCGTGGACCCGCGTGCCAGGCCGCATGCCTATCGTGCTCCTTCGCATTCCTCGCCGCCACGCGCCCAACCGCCCCTCCGACCACTCGCAATACGCCCTACACGTGCTACATGCAAAGCTGTGCATGTTAACATGCCTGCAGACAGCCGACAGACAACTATTATGTAACCCTGTTGCCTAAGGGTAGCATTTTTACGACCTTTGCGCATTCTTTGCATGCCTCTGCATTTTCAGCATTACTTCGCGCATAACTTCGGCAGCGAATGGACATTTTTGGGTTAATTGCGAAGCAAATTGTTGTATCGCGCCCAAAAAGTTCATTCGCCCGCTCGAATTTTAGTTTAAACTTTTTGATGCGGATGGTAATAAATATCTGATCTTGGATCTTGGATCTTGGCGTGCATTGCATTCCGCTTTGAGCGAGGGCCAAAATTGTGGCCCAGTTTCGCACAGCTCGCGCTATGGAGGCCATTGTAAAGCTCGATATCAATCCAAATCATTTCTATGCGCTATTTTAATTGTCTGACTCTTGGCTGGTGGGCAGTGCTTTGAAACATAGCCAGGCGTCAGTCGGGCCGAGACCCTGCCGCGCAAAGTTTTGATTAACTTTTCGGTGTTGAATTCAGTTGCGTTTGCTTTTCAGCTCGCCGCGCCGGATCCCAACTGCCCAAACGCCGCTGTGCGGCCCTGGCTTTTCGAATGGGAAGCATGGAAGGGTTGGGAAGTCAAAAAACGGATGTAGGCAACTTTCAACACGCTGGCCAGTGTTTGGCGCTACAATTAAATTAATTAACGCGTCGAGCGAGACAGGCGACAAACAATTGCCCCTCACCTCACATTCATCATATCTACAATGTTGATGCATTGTCATCGTCTAGCTTCTAGCTGAAAGTTCTTGGAGTGCCCAACACCCATTGCAATCCTAGGGATGGCAGACAAATATTATTCAGAAGATAATTGTATGTATTTCGGAAGGTACATGCATAATGCATTAATGCCACCATAACCTCACGTTCTTAAACCAATGTTGGTGTTGAATAGACATTCCAAATAAGTATAGTCTATTCCGTTAATGCCACATCAGGACTTAGTATAATTACCTGCTGGTACTAATATCCGATAGGATTTAATTCTTCTTCTACCTAGTTATTTTATACAGGGTGTTTACGGTCTTGAGTTTATCCTTGAAGGGGGTGAACCATTTAGTATTAGACCTTAGTATATTTGAAGATTCTTTCTGTTGATCTCCCCTATCATCCACCTAGCTGTGTAATAGTACATTACATACTAAAAGTGGAAAACATTGAATTACATTACGAGCGAGTCAGAGTCAGAGACTGAGTATTTATCGATTGCCTTTCTTATCTGCTTCGTTGCTTTTTTGTTTATATACAGTACAATTTACGTTGCTTTCCACTTAGGTACGTAATGTATATAAATGGAAAACACCTGGCAACTAATATAAATTTAGTTGATCTGAAATGCATTGTTTTCAAAATTGATCGGAAATCATTGTTTTCGACTATTGGAGCAGATAAAGTTCTTTTTATTAACTCCCTATACATATGCATTGGCAAAAATAAATAACAGTCAATGAACTCTTCATGTTCATGATTTATACTGGTCTATCTAAGGTTGAAGCGAGATTTTGGTTTTCTGCTCAGGTTTTGAACATTTGGCCACCTTTCGGAACGCGATGCGTTTAAACGAAATGAGGTCACATACCGCACTCGTACAATACCAGCCAGTTGCGATTCGCGACAATGTCGCTCTGTAGTGAAGAGGTTGCAGAGGTCTTTCCTTCGCCGCTTCGTTGGGACCGGGGGGAACCCGGAATATATGCACACACGGAGCGGGCCGAACGGTCACGTCCGAAATCACCGCGACGAATCGTTCAATCACCCGAAGCGACCTGGGCACAGATTACCCATTCGCAAAATGCGCGGGGAAAATCTCACTCAACGACGCACATGAAGGTGCGCCACCCCAAAAGCTGGAGTAAAAATGTCGATCGGAAAATGCATTCGTTCCATCTAACTGCCATAGATCAACGGCGCGAATGCATATTTCGAACGCCGCGTATCGAAAACTTTCAGTGCCGCGCATATTGCAAACGCAAAGTTTATCTAGATATTGCCGCACTCCACCCAACTTTATCCTGCTACAACTAGGAGTACCAGGGCTCTA
>JARJDQ010027626.1:0-11990 GCA_030264215.1 Geostiba sp. GC000077
GCATCATCTTGGCGACTTCATAACCTTGAAATAGAATGAACTGAGAACCCTTTTAATATCTTCATTTTTTCTGATCAAAATAATTTCGGAATTTGACACCCAAAGGACGATCATTATCAAAAACAAGACTTTTTGATTTTTTCTTGTTTTTTTTTATTAATACTATATTTTGAGAAAAATTGTACTTTTTGCCCGCGAATCGAGATATATCTCGAGATCGAGATCTTTCCATTACATTCTCGATATCTATCTCGACTTGAATCGTCAGTCTTGATCTCGATAGCGATCTTGAATTCCGAGAGGAGATCAAGACGAAATCAAGATTTTCTCGAATCGACAGAAGCTCTATACCAAGAAGATGCGCATCATCTTGGCGACTTCATAACCTTGAAATAGAATGAACTGAGAACCCTTTTAATATCTTCATTTTTTCTGATCAAAATAATTTCGGAATTTGACACCCAACGGACGATCATTATCAAAAACAAGACTTTTTGATTTTTTTTTTGTTTTTTTTATTGATACTATATTTTGAGAAAAATTGTACTTTTTGCCCGCGAATCGAGATATATTTGGAGATCGAGATCTTGCCATTATATTCTCGATATCTATCTCGACTTGAATCGTCAGTCTTGATCTCGATAGCGATCTTGAATTCTGAGAGGGGATCAAGATTATCTCGAATTGACAGAAGCTCTACCAAGAAGATGCGCATCTTGGCGACCTCATAATCATGAAATATATATAGAATTAAATAAGAACCCTTTTAATACTTACTTTTTTTTATCAGAATAATTTCTGAATGAATTCTATACATAGAAAATAAAAATGCTGTTGGTTGCTGGAGCGTGGTGTGATGAATGATAAAGTAATATGCCGTGACCCGAAACGCAGCGCGCAACGCACAGACGGTTCCGTATTGTTTTACTAATGTGACGGTGGCAACATAAAAGGCTATTACCGACATTACCGTATCCTTCCTGTGTGCCGGCGCACAGGTCCGCTCCCCGCGCGCAATTTGTACGAAAACCGGGGAGGGCAGGCTTTACCTGCGTATTTATTTATCGCCCATGTAAGAAGGCAGGCGGGCACGTCATCATCGCATCCCTTGTAAGACCCAGCCGCTGCCGCCGCCCCCCAACACAGCGTCACGGGCGCTAATCGCGGCACACCATCGCGCATTACGCTAATGTCGAGCTCGCGTGGTGCACGGACGCGGGAACGAAAAGTCTACCCTTACTTAACGCCATTAATTAACGCGAACGACGTCTCGCACAATGTATCCGTCATAAATTACGTTTTAAATATTTGTTTTGCACCCACGCGACGCCCCCGGCGTCAATGGCGGCGGTACAACTGGAAATTAATTTTGGGAAGCCTGGGGACATTTTTATATGCGTCACAGGGGCTTCAGCATATCTATAAGTATATAGTTTGTGGTACAAGTCGAAATGACCATTTTCCACGTGCAAATTTGTTTCTTACATGTCGACTTGAATGTTATCGTTATCGTAGCCTAGAAATCACCCCCATTACGTTGAGCATTGTAAAAAGGCGAAAGAAAAAGGTATAAAAAAAGTATAACAAACGAAATCATCGACATTCTTATCAGTCACAATTCTCGTCTTTGATGTAAGTTTGATGTGATAATTTCATGTGAAATTAAACCACAGGATATAAAAGAGCCAAATGTCAATTTAAATACTCAATGTAATAGAAAATTGTCTCACGAGCGGTTAATTGCCCCCTATTCTAATAAAGCACACGCAATATCACAAAAATTCCCATACCATTCCCATTTTGCCGCTGGCTCACTCTCCACCATCAAACAAGTTGTTTTCTCACACGTGAAACATGTAATCAAATCAAATATTTTTTTTAATATCGAGGGGGACAATCTGCGTGGCATGGCGCCCCTCTCTATATACAGTCTTTGCAGTAGTTGTTTTATTTTATTTCGGAAATTCCCATAGTTTGTCGACATACACATGAAATCACGAAAGTCCACCACAGGCGCTCGCGCGTGTGAGAGAAGTGAACTCGCAGTGCACGAATGTTTGAACTTCCGGTTCCGGACAGGTGACCGCAATGCACCGTCGCAGTGGTACTTGATATACGAGCGCCGAAGCAACAACTCGTCCAGCAATGCCCATCGAGATTGAGCGTACAGAGGAAAAAAGCCTATACACACACACAGACACGAGCTGGCGGCGGCAACTAGATACGCGAAGGGAATTACGCTTGCTTAGTGGACCGAAGAGCCACCCACGACATCAGCGCGCGTCCCCCTCGCACACAAATCACGTTTATGATTGAAATTCTCACTCAGGCACGAAAGCAAACACAACTGCATAATACTGTTCAAAAAATTTCAAAATAAGTTTATAGGTTTCAATTCAACCCTTGAGCCTTGAAGCAAGCATTTTTCGATTTTTAAATACACGTGATAAGCTGATATGCTACAAAAATGTTCTAACTCTCTTCCTTTGGTCACACGAGGTCATCTAATGTGCGATTTTAGGTTACAAAATATGCATAATAACCAAATTCCTTTTTTGTTCCACAACAGCTGTTTTATAAATCGAACACTTCTGCAAAGTCAGTGTTCTCTTAAGTAGCATATTACCACAATGGAAACACTTTTAAAAATTTGAAATAAATTAATATTCAAATTCACTTCAGTCAAAGTTTGCAAAATAAAATCTGGTTAGATACTACTTAAGAAACTTGACTCTGCTGAGTATCTTTCGTTGTTTGTTATTATGCATATTTGTAACCTAAAAATCGCAACTTTGATGATTAATCAAAAGTTCGCGTCACTTGTAGGTTATCAGCCAATTACGTTACACCCTGTAGTGTAGATTTCTGATGTGGTGTGATGAGAGGATTTAATTATTTAGGTGCTCTTTATTTACTTGACCATATCACCGGTTGCGCACCATTCTAATATATCAAATAGTTTTATCCACGGGATCATTTTACTATGCGCAGTGTGAGCATGAAGCCGTACGGAACACACACTCATCCAAGGACTGCGTGCATCTGACGCCCGGAAGGTGAGGGGATTCAGAATACTGCTGCACTGTGCAACTATGTGTTGGTAATACGGTATACAGGTATTCTGAATTACTGACGAATTACAGCCACGTTTCACGTTTGACACATTTCGGTGTTGTTTTGGTTCTTGTTCACTGCTGCTCCAGAATACTGGTATTGGCTTGCCGTGGTCCGTGGATTCTCGTCAAGCAAGGACCAGAATATCGCGGTGGATGCACCGTAACCAGAAACCCGCTTAAAACTCTACGATTACATGTGGCATTACATCACATGTAGGATTGTTAAGACGCACAAGCCGCACAAGTTGAAATCTATCCCTTAATCGAAGGATTTTTATACCATTGTACCTAACTTCCGGCAACACATAATGCATCATAATTGGCAAGTTTGAATGTCAAGACATTTCAAAAAATGAAAGAAAAAATATACATCTGGAATATGGCCAAAGAGCAACTCGAAATAGAAAGTGTCAACAAAATTTGTAAACAAAAATCTCACAAATAATCACATTTCCATAAGTTACTGATTTGTGATAGGCGATGTGTCGTGTTGTCATATGTTTTCTTCCATAAAAATCCCTGAAAAAGTGAATTTTATCTCACTTCTTTTTCATTTTTCAGTGTCCCAAATCATCTCACTTGAATTTCGAGAAATGGAGAATAATACGCATCTATAGACGATTTTGTGTAAATTTGATTGCCTATAGTAAAAAATTGTCACATATACAGGGTGTTCCAGTTCAAACGCCCCACCGGGAATTGTCAGATTCTACAGTCAAAGCGGAGCCAAAGTTATTATACGAAAATACTGAGGCTATAACCGCTTTCGAGTTATACCAATTTTAAGTTGACCATTAGGACATTAATAGCGGTTCAAACAGCCATTAACCTTGTAACCAGGGTGATTTTAAATACAAAGTAAATGACTGATTGAACCGCCATGAATGGCCGTTTAAGTTGCAAACTTGATTCCCATTGGTCAGCTTAAATTGCGAATAACTCGAAAACGGCCTCAGCATCTTCGTTTAGTAATTTTGGCTCAGTTTTGGATGTCCCCGGTGGGGCGTTTGAACTGGAACACCCTGTATAGGGTGTGTTTCATTAGTAACTATACTTATCCCTGGAGGTTTTCTAAATGGTAGAAGTATTACATTCAACAAAAAAGGGTTATGGCCGAGATACAGAACGTTAAAGTTTCTTTATCAACTGGTTTATAACTACTCCAATTGATATTTTTGATCCATTGTCAAAATTGTAGGAAAAATTGCATTTTTAAATATCAAGTTTTCAAATGTATACATTTTAAATCAAGATTGTAACTATAAAATGCAATTCCTTCTACGATATTGGTAGTAGCAAAAATGTTAAATAAATAATCTTTTAATTTCACCTTAAATTAAAACAAAAGAATAATGAGAAACAAAGTTAACAAAGTAACTTTATCGCGCTGTCTCGGCCACGAAGAACAATTTACCTAAATTTTTCTCGCTAAATATACTTCTTTTTCAAAGCCATCTATAAAACCTCCAGGGATAAGTCGCGACTAATGAATCAGCCTGAATAACTCTATAGTATGTATTTTATCCTGCAACACCTTCATTTAATTTTTAAAATCACAGTTAATTAATTTGAGGTATAATGGCACTATTGCCGAAAATATCTTATGTCATTCAGAATATATGAAGAATAATCTATCAAACTCAATGTGACCAAATGTACCCACAAGCCGAGAGTCTATAATTTTATAAGTTTCTTTATAAATTAAAATCAATAAATTTATATTACAGAAATCCATTGTTTTGTTCAGTTGTAGTTTGCGAAGTTTGCTGCAATTTCTTGCATTGATCAGCTGATATGCTTAACTCTTAATAACCCTAAAGATTTTTTAAATAGAAAATAAAATCAAAAATGACTCGATTTGTTGGCTAACGCAGCAAATGATTTTCAAAAATGGATTTCTAATTGTGTATGGAATCATCACACCTTGATCCCACAGCTTGTCAACATTCTGTGCAGGCTCGCATATTGGCATTTATTTGGCAATATCCTATATCCTCGGTAAGTATGCGCTCAGCATTTGACTGCTAAGAACAAAAATTGTTCTGTTTCTCCCCGATCTACACCTATGGATAGTGAACTGAGATCTCAAATATATTTGTCACTTTTCAATTTCATTTAGAAAGTATTGTACTGGTAGAATACTTTTAAAGCCGTCGAAGTCGAAGGCAAACGGTAATAAGAAATTGCTATCATTATCATTTGTATATACAGGTATTGGCGGATAATCTATACGTGGCACGATTCTTTGATTGCTATAAAAATCTTTGATTACTATATAAAATCTTAATAAAATTTTTAGGTTACAAATATGCATAACCAAATTTTGTTTTGTTGCAGAGCAGCTGTTGTAAAATTCAAACACATCTGCAAAGTTAGTTTTCTCCTATATAGCATCTAACCAGAATTAATAATATTTTTGTAAACTTTGACTTAAATTAATTTGAACTATTTCAAATCAAAGTTTTAAAGTGTTAACCATTCGGGTTACATGCTATTTAAGAGAAAACTGACTTTGCAGAAGTATTCGCTTTATAAAACAGGTACTGTTCAACAAAAATATAATTTTGTTATTATGCATATTTTTAACCTACAATTCGCAACGTTGATCACTTTGATGATCTCGTGTGACCAACGGAAGAGAGTTTAAACATTTTTGTAATATGATTTTCTACTTAGAATTAATCAATGAATTGCGTGACGTGTAGATTATCCGCCAATTCATTTACACCCTGTATGATCTCATGATACACTGGAAAGTTTCTAGTCAATCAGCGAATAGGATAGCAGTTTTGCATTATGAATATCTAAATAAAATGAATCTTTCTCTGCCCCAATACCCAATCCCTAATAACAGGTTCGTTCGTTTTGTTTTACGGAAATTACGAAAAGTGTCATGAGCAGCACTGATCGTTTCTAAAAGTGGCGAAATAGTTCAGCAATTCACTGAACTATACACTTAACTTTTTACTTTTTACTTTTTACACGTTAAACCAAAAATAGTTTATTTTTCTTTTTGGTTTAGAGACTCTCACTATTAAACAAACAAACATAATATTTGTATATTTCATCAGTGCCATTTCAACCCAGTGTCCTGGTTATTCGGTTACATAAGATAGTCACATCACAGATTAGGTAAATTATAAATTTGAAATTGTGCCTTTTTTAGATTACTGCATGATTTCCTGAAACAAGCACATTATTGCTGCCTATTGCGCTATTAATAGCAAATTAGAAAATAAAATTCACGCCTTATTGCCTAACATTAAAAACCTCATACAGGCTGAGGCTATAATAATCATTAATTCCGCACGGTGTAAACAACGCCCGCAGTGGCGGAGCATGTCGGTCGCGGTGTCAAAATTTTTGGAAAATAATTCATTGTGAGATGCACTCAGCCATTATTATTTATGTGCTGCTCTATGTATCTCCAAATCCAATGCAAACGCACGGCAATATAAAAATATTTTCGAAATATACTAAGTGTTGCCAGAGCCGGCATTAATTATTTATTTATTTTGGCAATTAATGATTTAATCCTTCAACATTATTTACTCAATAAAGAAATTAACATATCAATAATATAGGTACATAGGGAGCTATGACCCCATGAGTTAAGAGGTATTTCTTGATTTGAGGTGATTTTTAGACCTATGGGACAGTACGTGAAACACCCGAAAATGCCCGTTTTAAGTTGATAATAGACATGGGTTTGAGTTGGAACGAAATCTGTGAATCCGTTGTGGGAGTTTCGCGCCTTATGAATACACAAAGACATTAGTGCAATTGCGTGTGAAGAGCAAACGGCATTAAATGCATCGCATCACGTGCACGCCCGCGACGCACATGTCGCGGCGCGTGCTAAATGCGAACCGCCGCCGCCGTCGATTTTCTAGGCGTCGCGACGCACGCATCGTTCCAGTGCTCCCAAACTTGACGAAGAGACGGTGGGTAATCGAGCGTTGCGTTGAAATTACTTTGAAGCTTACCCATTACTCCCTGAAATACAAAATTCTAACAAATCTACGTTATCTGCGGGGACATTAACATTATTTTAAAAGTGCAGGCAATATTTGATTGGACTGTGATGGAGACATGTGGAATAAAAGTCGTATTCGTAACTTCTCAATCATCATATATTCACATTTTCGTTCCATTGACTAATGTAAACACACTGTACATTGAAAATAAAAATGAGATAAAACTTAAATAATATATCATTAATATGTACAAAGCATGATTTGTTGTGAAAAGTGACGATGATATCGATGCCGCTTATGCAATCGTCATTCAGCGGCCAAATCGTTTCAGAACTCGTCGCCCGCCAATTTAACCCTATCATATCCATTCAATCCAAAGCCCCTCATTAACGGAACGATTGAACTTGTTCGAACATTCAAAATGCAGGCGTGTTTGTAAGTCGCACAAATGCAAAACGTATATTTCAGAGGAATAATTAGCAAATGCAAAAACCACGCTCGCAAAGTTGTGTGTGTTTTTCACTTCGATTCGCTTGCATTTTTTGTTTCGTTTTAATCATTTCTACATTCTTAAACTATATGTACATAAATAATGAGGAATTAAATAGAACTATAAGAAAAACAAGTAATAATCACCAATGTTGAATTGTTGTCAAATTTTTGTACAAAACACCAGAATGATGATGCCCATCAAACGCTAAGCAAAATTGTGTTCAAACTTCAATTCATCGCACTGGTATTTCTTTTCCATTTACGATCCGTGCTCATAACGAGATTTAATTCAACAAACTTTCGTGTTCTTCACTGGGACCTACAGATGATGCCGCTCTCCAAAATTAGCAGCTCTCTTTCAAAGCTGTTTCACGCTAACAGACGCAGAAATAATATTACATTATGTTGTAAAATATAAATTTCTATAATTAAAATAATATAAATAAAACAATAACAGGCATTTGTTCCATTTCATTGATTGCAATATGTTGACGTATCCAATACTGCAATCCAACAAATTTGACTTGATGCCGAACGAAAATGGTCTGTTAAACATCTGTACATCAATCATCAATCTTTTTCAAAATGCAGTAATTTGTGACAACTCACTTCTCGTTTTGTTTGCTTGCATGCTTGTTTGTTTATATTTTTTTGTGTCGTCTTAAATGTTACTTGTAAATTGTATGCGTTCGTGAATTAATATTTGTCTTTGCTAAAACGTATTTCATTCAAGTTATACAAAAACGCGTTTTTCTCATCGTCAATATTGTTAAACTTTATAAATATGTACAAGAGATGATAATAATGTAGATAAGAATTATCTGTTTTGCTTATTAATCTTCTGTTGTTTTAGTAGCATTTTTGGTTTCCTTTAACGTCTAGAAATTAGATTTAAACAACCAACATTTCCTCCTCCATCGTGTATCAATAGTTTCGATATAGTTCCTCCCACCTCGGCGAATGATTTGCAAACGAATGCGAGACGGCGAAGTGTATGCCGATTGAAAAATGCCTTCAAGGGCGCAGCGACAAATTGAAGCCACAATGCGTCAGTGTATAACGTTGTAACTTAATTGTAACACCGTCAAAAGCACTTTTAAACAGTTCCATCGACGCCATCGGTGTAGCCGTTTGAAAATCACTCCGCAGTTCGTAGTTTATTCTGTGACAATGATTAATAAATACATTCGATTTATTAATATTGTGAATAAACCAAAACCGTCAAGCCGAGACCGCGGCCCGGCACGAACCAAAATATTAACACAGTTTTGTTTTGTTTACATCTTAATCGCAACGGAAATGTTCTTGTTCGCGTAAAGTCTCTATTTGTTTTTGTGCTCTGCCGTTGTTTGCCGCGCCTCCCCGCAATATTATGTATTTATAAAAACGAATTCTTATAATTATAACAGAATATTTACACGTTCACAGTGGCGGCACGTCCAAGTCCGGCGCCGCGAAGAGCGGTTCTCACATGTGCGCGAGGGGCGCTAAAGGCCCGGGGCCCATCGTCTCCGGGGACGCACTGTATTGCTGCATATGCTGCGCGCTGTCGGTTGGCAGGTACATGGAAATCATTTGCCGCAGGTCGCCCTGGGGCGGCTGCTGCGGCTGGCCCGGGGTGGTGGAGTACTCGCGCTTGATGCCGGCGGGCGTCGGCGTGTGGAGGCCCGAGCTGGGCGACACCGGCTCCGACTTGATGCTGGACCCGGAGGGGCTGTGCGACGACCCAGCCTGCTGCATGCCGTACGGGGAGCCGGCGCTGTTGGGCACCGTGCCGCCGTAGCCGCCATAGCCGCCGTTCATGTAGCTATTGTGCATCTGACTCATATCGTACCTGGGGTAGTTGGCGCCGCCGTACTGCTGCTGGTAGGCGCTGGGGTCGTGCATCATATAGCCGTTGGGCATGTATCCATTGGGCATTTGATACATCTCCCTGGCGGAGACCTGCTGCACCGCGGAGGCGGCCGAACGCACCGAATCGGAGGTGGGCAGCAGGCCGGTGGCGCCCAGCGGATATTTGTCCTTCTTGAGGAGCGTCTTCGTCTTGCGGCGCGGCCTGTATTTGTAATCCGGATGCTCCTTCATGTGCACGGCGCGCAGCCGCTTCGCCTCGTCGATGAACGGTCGCTTCTCCGTCTCGCTGAGCAGCTTCCATTCGGCGCCCAAGCGCTTCGAGATCTCGGAATTGTGCATCTTGGGATTCTCCTGTGCCATCTTCCGCCGCTGGCCGCGCGACCACACCATGAACGCATTCATCGGCCGCTTGACGCGCTCGAGGTTCTGATTCTTGCTGCTGGAGTTGTTGTTGTTGGGCCCACCGCCGTGCGGCGGCTGCTGATGCTGTGCGGGCTGATGCTGCCCGTGATGGTTGCCCTGGTGCTGGTGGTGCATCTGCGGCGACGGGCCCTGATGGTGCAGCTGGTGCGGATGCTGGCCGAGGTGCTGCATCGAACCCTGGCTGAGCGCGCTCAGCGAGCCGTACGCCTGGAGGCCGTGATGCGGCGGCATCGTAGCGTGCAGGCTACCTCCCTTGAGGTCTGTTTCCATCGTCAGCATGTCTTCCGTCGGCGCAAACAGCTTGATAGCTTTCACTTCAAAACACACACTGCGGACGATAAACGGAACACACGGTACACCGGCCGGGGGTCGAGCAACACACGAGATACCCAACAACCAAAGTCTTTTGAAACAACAAGAGACAAATCACCTCCGCACTCGCCGGCGTGACTCAATGTTATGACTCTCGAGGAACCGCCGAGCGTATTCCTTTGTACAATTCCCCTACCAGCCGGCGCTCGCACTGAGCATGCTTCGAGAGTGCTATGGCAACCAGCAGCCAATCGGCGTGCGTCCTGCGCTCGGCGAAGGCGTTCCTCTGCCCCCCACCCGTTGGCGGCACGTCCTCGGGGACGACGCGGATCCTAGCGGCAGTTCGGCGTATTAATTTTTCGGACTATTACTAATTATACCTTGCGGGGATTTTTATATTCCATCGAACGAACGCTACTCCCAACTCCCATTTGCGTGTAACAAGCCAACCTGTATCAGAGATGCAATAATTAATTAATACAGCGTAAGCGCATCGCAACGAATTAATATAAAGCAAGCAATATGCAAAACTACTGACATCTAGATTTGTGAGGAGTGACGAGTGAGGTTCATTGAACGGCACATTTTTATTGAATTCCTGCTGCAGAAACAAAAGCGAGGAGGTGGACAATTAACACGCATTGTGTGTTACATTGCAAAGTGTCATCTCAAATCCATTTATGGAGAATGAAAAATACTTGTCGTTGTCGTTGCGGTTGCGGCTTCCGTGCGGTTGCGATTGCGGCGATGTGTTGCGCAACATGAAAATGACATACGCACTGCAATAACCATCCAGCCAGAAGGGTTCAAGCCAATTACAGGAACAATTACTTGAGTTATTATCAGTAGATACATAAATATTGTAGACAATGGGCGCTGCTGCCACCGCACCTCGCTCGGCATTGCGCAAGCACAGCAGCAAGCACGCGGAAGGGAAGATACTGGGGGTCCAGGTCCAGGGGAAAGCTCCCTGCAACCACCACCCCCGCAGCAGGTAATACACGCCACACAGATATATTGACGGATATTACCAGCGATAATAATTATCCACCACACCACCAAACCACCACCAACACTTGATTAGCTGTGCATCCTGTAATAGCTGAAGATAATTGGAATTTGGAAAAAACCTGTCATGATGCATCTCCCAACATCCCAACATCCCATTATAAAGTGTGTGCATTGTATACATCAACATGAGCAAGTGCACAATGAACAATGAGCAATTGAATTCCAACTCTGTAATCCCACTTACAAGAGATTACCATTTCTAATGTTCGTATTCGATTGATGCCATTGAAGCTCGGGGTATGCTGCGTTTTTATGATTCAATTGGTGTTGATACACATTGGTAAATACTAAATGCTCTATCAGTAGCACCTGATCATTGTTGAACCACGTATACAAAATACAATATATACAATGTGCAAAACCTGTAAATGTATAAAGTGGAAAATGGATCAATGTATTTCGGGGACGATTTGCACGACCCAAGTGCAATTGAACTCTCCTTCACTAAAAAGAATGGGGGGGGGGGACTGCATTGTACTTCTATAAGCTAGAGATTCTGTCGAGACGAGACAAAAGACGAGATTTAACGAATCTCGATATCGATCTCGACGTTGATCTAGAATTTTCGAGAATCTCAACATAGTAATCTCGATATTGATCTCGATCTCGAAAAATAGAATTTGGAAGATATGATATTTTACATATTGATGTTGAATATAAATATCGATGTTGATCTCGAATTTTCGAGAATCTCAACATAGTAATCTCGATATTGATCTCGATCTCGAAAAATAGAATTTGGAAG
>JARJDQ010027645.1:0-12797 GCA_030264215.1 Geostiba sp. GC000077
GGACCGAACGACCAAAGTGCGCATTAGTCAGACGCACTTCACCTGGAAGCACAAGGTGTAATAATTCACACATGCTGCGTTCAGGGAAGTTCCGCCATGTCAGAATAGTAATTGAAAATGCGTAATCTGTAATCATTTCCGAGTATACAAACGCATTGTTCCAAAGCTCCCACAAATTGATTTCGTTCGCTTTGTGTTGTGCTCTACCGGTGCTTTTTCACAGGACCAGACCAGCGGTCCACAGGTGTTCAGACATTTTGCATTTTACAATCCGGTAATACCGAAACGCATCCATGTGGGCAACATCTGTGTCAGCAGTCTTAGAAATTTCACGAGAATCAAGAATCTCGAAATTCCAGATTTTTTCAAGGTTTTTCGAGATCAAGACAAGAACTGCAAAATTATCTCTTGATCAGTTATGTCAAGATCTTGCAAGATCAAGATCAAAATATTGAGATCTTGAAGTCTTGAAATGTAAACATTTACACTGATACTGTCGATACTGATACCGCTGAAACCTTCAGACCATTTCAAACGCTTCAAACAAGCTTCCATTGGTTATTTAAAAAAAAAAACACCCGGTATTTGAGATTTTGGAGGTTAAGCATTTATATGACAGGGAACGATTGCAAATTCTGATCGATATTCATAGATGGCGCAATATTTTTAAGAATAAAATATATTTCTTGATTATTTTCAAGACAAGATCAAGAATTTGAGTCAAGATCAAGATTCTTGTCTTGGTGAAACCCTACTCAGTCCTGTCAGCAAAGGTAACTTAATTAAATATGCGCGGCATTCTTCGAGCCGATTATGAGTTTGTGAGTTTTGTGACATTGTGACAAAATGTGAATTTTCAGTTCCCACACCTTGCTGGGACGTCGGGACACTTGCCGAGTACTTTGGGCACTTGCCAAATTCCAACTCTCCAACTCTATTACAGCAGCACACTGCGTTTATTGCACCGGCAATGACAATAAATCGTAAAATACATTTTGCCTGTACATACCAACATAAATAAAAATCGTGGGAACTCAATATTTGCTTTGCATTTGCACACATTTCAGAATTACATTGTATTCGTTGTTGCTATTTGCTACTTTTTAAGCGAGCGCAAATTTAGTTCTACTTTGGGCTTGTTTCAGTCGTTTGATGGAAATTATCGCTAATGGGTAATAATTCGTGCTTGCGCGTCGACTTTCCCTAAACTTCGCCGGAGCATGCGAGCAATAACACGGGCGCTTGCTTGGTGGAACGCGAACGATAACAACATTGTGCTGCTGAGATTTGCGCAAAAGACGACGTGTCGATTGTATGATGTATTAATATACCGTTTCATGTTGTCGCGCTGTTTATCGCCGCGAGAAATGTTCCTGAATGGCGAATGCAAGCGCAGCAATCATATGCGCGGAAATTCCCGAGCGTGGACGTGGAACGTGTTCGATGTGTGCAACCTGTGTGCCCTCGTGCCCAGTGCCAACACTTCATAAAATCGTGATAAAATCCAAGTCGTTATCACACAAACAGAAACAATAAACTGAATGAAAATCGATTGGTCTTGGTCACCGGCCGATTTTAGTTGATCAACTCAAATCTCACAAGACAATGTGAGATTTTTAGTTCAACGACAAAAGTTGGAGTTGCCATGGGAACATGGCTTTACAGCAAGATTCATTTCCAGATTGTTAGGCAACCCAATACACAATATTTATGTCAAAATCGAAAATAACCTCAAAAGAGTTGAGTAAATATTTGTATTTATTTATTTTCATTCGTTTTTGAAAGTTTCAATGTGATTCCTACTCTTTCTGGGGGATAAAATAATAAACATACATGTCGAAAGTGGAAAGTGGGCGTGGCGATGTCAAGCATCAACACACCGAACGAAAGCAGGCGCAGAAAAGGGTCTGGACTTCCAACTTGGACCTTCAACGTTGGAAGCTTGTAAGTTGGAAGTCATCGCAACGGCCTGGTCCTGGTCATAATCCGAATTATTTATGCGTGCCGGCGTGCCCTTATCCAAATTGTGTGCGTTGGATGCGCGACTCTATACCCGCACTTCCTCGCGCCCCCGGAATCGAAAAAATCAGAGCCAAACAATGTTTAAATCCAGCACGCAGCACGTTTTCACTTCACACTTTTTGACTCGTACATTACGGTATTTTGAACATAGCTTTACGCACACAAACATCTGCCGAGCTGTGGTAACACTGCACTGCAGCTGCAACGCAAACGTGAATATGCGAGTGAGTGGTAGAACATGCAGTGTTGCCGGGTCCCAAGTGGGATCCCCACCAGTGTCAAGCGCGCCAAAAAAAATTTGAACTTTGTTCTTAATTAATTAAGAAACCAGAGGGTGAAAATTTTTCATTTTTTGAATGCGCATACATATTGCACATATGTACATCTTCCGTAAATTTAAATAATTTCTATCGAGCCGTTTTAGAAATATACCCCTATCATTTGCATGTTAAATATGTGTAAATTATAATTTCATTAAATTCTATCGAAGGAATTTAAAACGCTCAAAATACCTTAAAGTTACAAATTACGTGCTGGTTGTGCAGGTTGCTCAATTCGACAGGTCATTGAGGGATTCACGTAGCATACCGTTTTATGACACTGTATTACGGAAGGAAGCAAAAGGAGAAAGGGCAGAAGGAAGCAAAGCGTGGGTAATATAATAGGGGTTGTCTCCATTCTCCAACGTGATGTTTGCAAGTAATTGCAATTTTCTCACGTTTATTGCACCCGGGGCGTGAGAACTTAGAGAACTTATATAGCACCGAGCATCCCTCAAGAACGTCCAACTTTTTGTTGTGATGGCATGACAACGATTCAGATAAAACGAAGAAGTTCATCGCTTCATCGCGCTGTAAGTTAATACGCCAGCTTCCAAGGAAACGATAGAAAACAGCAACACCGAGCACACACACAAAACGCAGAAAAGCTCATTCGATATTTTTGTTTTCAGTGTTGATGAACTCTCCTCTCGTCCTCTCGCACAACCGATTCCAGCTTCCAGCATTGCCGAGGAGGAATTCTGTCGTCGTAAGCTTTATTACGACACATTAACGAAAACCCGTGCTTTATACTGTGCTGGGGCACGAATTGTTTTTCAAACTTAATAGCAACAAAAACTAACATTCAATCAATTCACATGGAAATGTGCTGAGTTGTGTGTGTTTCTAAATTTCGATGATTCAGCGCCGACAGCACATGTGGGAACGAAAAATGTTATGATTGAGTGTTTAGTTGAATCGTTTAATGTATCGATTCTGATGGAGTTCTGTACTCTTGTGGAGTAAAGTGTAAAGTGTGCCTTTGTCTCGACGTGTTTTGACAATTAATCAAAGCTTTTCGAACAAAGTGCGCGCCGATTTGCGCCTTGTGCTTAATCAGCGATTGTTGCCGACATTTTTTTCATTTTCACCCGGCCGCACAATTAGAAACGTCAACAATGACTCATTACGTGTTCACAGCAATAACAATTACCATTAGTAATTATTACATGTGTTAGCCATCTATGATCTACATTTTTTCACATTTACAATACAATGATTGGAATTCGTATTCCAATTTCAAACGAAAAAAAAAAAAATTCTTTAATACCTTGTGACATGATATCCTCCTCCAACATGGCTTCCGTGATGAGTGTCATTCGTACCACAGAGATGTAACATTAAAGCTACTAAAATGATTTCAGGACGAATCTTTCACTTTTTTTAAATTTTTTCTCGTTGGATTCAAGCTTTGAAGCGTTTGAAGCGTTTGAATCACTTCACTATACACGATGGGACGCAATAGAGGAGGTTGAGAACGAGAACGTTACAGATATCGGACCGCACGTGTGACGTGTGACGAATGCGAACGATGAATATGAATATGAACCGTGGAGCTGTGCTCTGTCCGTCGGTCGTCGAGTGTCGCGCAACAAGAAAAGAAATAATAACAATGTCCATTTATATAATGAGGTGCGATGTGCAACCAGCAACCGAAGACCACGAATGTCGCATTGGAATCGCGAGCGTGACCTTAGCCATAGCCCCCCAGTCGCATCTTGTTTAATTTGCGCAACGTAAATAATATGATACTACTTCATTATTGGCGCATCCATATACGCACGCCATTGCCAATGACCAACTTGATTGTTGATTACTAACAACAAACGCGCTGCGAGTTGAAAGTGCAACGGACGAGTTCAACGAACAAATTGGTCAATCGGTCAATCACTGGCGATGCTAAAATGCTAATTTTATAGCTGAAGGTACTTCACCTCGTGCTTGGGTCATGAACGCACATGACACTATACTATGACACATTGAGTTCCAATATATACTAACATTTTTTTTTCTACTGTCAAAATTGCATTTTAAACCCTAATCACGAGAATCTCGAAATGCAAGATTTTTTCAAGATTTTTCTGTCGAGGTCAAGACAAGAAGTAACTAATCCTTTGTTGGAGAAAATTTTCAAGATCGAAAGTTATGTGAATAAGATGTTTCAAAATCAAGATTTTTTTTTTGATGAAGTCTTTCTGACTGGCGCCACATATCAAGATTGTTCAAGATTTTTTCAAGACAAGATCAAGACAAGATCAAGACCAATATATTCTTGTCTTGGTGAAACCCTATATTGGTCCCATTACTAGAAAGTGTCACTTGATGATCGATTGACATTTGACATAGATTTGACCTTCATTCGTCTACTTCCTAGGATGTTGAACATTATCTGAAGTAGCTACGATCTTAAGGTAATTCTGCTGAAATTCTCTAAGCAAAAAAGCATCAGCAAAAGTAAGCATACAATTCACAAAGTATTTGGTGGTTGGAGAAAAAGCAAGTTTGTCCAACTTAATAGACGGAGTTTGGAGACACTTTTGAAGTACACCGAAAAATACAATAAGCATGAAAGCGTTTCTGCTTCTTTGTTTCAGCGCGTTCATTGAGCAACGCACGTACGTACTTTCGGCCCTTTTGGTGAAGGGTGCCGCTTCCAACGGGGGGGGTGGACAAAGTGTTGGTTGTGTTAATCCCGGATATACCAGCACTTAAGGGCTTCCAACGCACACACTCCAAAACGCTTGCATCATACATTTTAGTATTCATTCTATAGTTCTATAGTTTTACAAATTGGATAATACTCAAATCACTGTGGTTGGTTGTGTTTCTTTACTTCCTAGATAGGCAACCCAATATACTCTATCAAGTCTAAGCATTGTAAGATTTGTAGGCAAAACTTTCAACACTTGGATTTTATACGCTGATCACGATATTTCATGCTTAACGCTTGTGATTTCATGCAAATCTAGCCAAATACTGAAATATGTGCGTCGTCTGCGCAAATATGGGGTATTAGGAAAATGGGAAGACCCCGAAAGACGAAAGCGCGACCAGAGCGAACCGTCACTTGTTTCTCTGTTACACCATTACGCAGTGCATTTGTTGAATCTGTGCTGATCTCTTCGGCAAACATTGGCGTGTGGGCATAATGTGCAGATTTCCATCCATCGTAGTATATAGAGTGCATTAAATTGATGACGACACTATCACGACACGCAAAGTGCGAACAACGCAAAGTGATTCGTATTATACCGTCGGCATAGTGAGCATTGTAGTGCTTCGGAAGTCTGAATGAATTGCTTGACATGGTGTGTATTTGCCTGTGTTTGTGTTAACACATGTCGTAATTTTAAGTGGCCTACGTGCGATGTGTGCCACGCGCGAATTTGACCTGTCGGACAATCAGTCACAAGCAGAGCAAGCCAATGGCCACGAAATATTACCTAGTGACCAAAACGCAAACAACAATGTGCAATTTTAACTCTAACTTGATGTTATCTGATTATTGTGATATTATGTTGACTCACAAATGATAACAAACAATAAAAAACAATTTAATAAAATCAGTATATACTGATCAGTATACTGAATATGAGAGTATTACTTTATTTGCAGTGCCGGCTTTCAATATTTTTTATTCTCAAATTGTAAAATGAATAGACATGAATCTGGCAATGATTGTTGTTCAAATTTGGCGCTAAAAATTTCTAGTAAACAGCATAGCATAGTGCATAGTGGCAACGTGGCAAAAAAGCAAATGTAGGCAACTAAACATGCATTTTGGTTTTTGTTCCAGCTTTGAAGCTCCAACTCTCCAAGCTCCACTGAATGAATTCCTGCGAAATTCTAGGAATCGCCATCAACGCAAACGCGGACTGGCGGACTCGACCCCGAGGTTCGAAACACCGCTGAAGACCGAAACGAAGACAAAACAGTCGCCCGGCGGTTGACAATACAAGCGGCTCTGAATGCCCCGTGTAATGCCAGGCGATGTGTGCGCACTCTGGATGGTGGGATGATATCCGATGCGGCGATGTGTTTTATAATAAACGTAACGAAATGTGTCGCAGGCGCGGGCGCAACCTAGAAACCATCGCAATCGGCGGGGTTTGTGCGATTGTGCGACAAAACGTGACGGACCTGCTGGACCAGGCGAACTGCATTTTGAAACGACGCGCCATGCGACAAGAGGCGAAATCGATTTCGCGCGACTCGCCACTCACAACCGTCATTTGCACGTGAAGGGCAAACAAACATCGCTCACAAGTCACAACATTTCAGCTTTCAAACTCAAAACTTGAAAAAAACTATGTGTGTGAAGCGCGCCCGTAAGGAGAGTGTTGCAAGATAATACGAGCAGATAGAAGCACTTTCTACACTAGCTATACACATTACTTTTTCTATGACCACGTAATAGTGACAGATTAAGATAGTAATAGATCGTAACAGATTAATTATAACAAATCATTACCTTCTTTGTGATTTGCTCATCTTGTGGTTTGTTATTGTCTGTCACTTTCATTTTCAGGTTACTTGTTTAATGTGGTGGCGGTCACGGCAAAGTCCAAAGTGTGCCGAAAGTTTTCAACACCCCAGATAGTAGGCAAATGAGAGTGAAATGTATGTCAAATGTCAATCAGTCAAGTGATATTTTCTAATAGGATATATAGGGTTTAAAGTGCTATGCTATAAGAGTGGTCGTAGCAAAAGGCAGTTTTTGTACAACCTGCTTTTTCTCCAACCATAGAATTCCATTGTTTCAAGATTATCTATTGTGATATGTCAGGGATTCATATCAGTCGTTGCCCAATTCAAAATAACTTGGAGCATTCAGGGTATAAAATGCAATTTTACGAATTTAGACAAAGGACAAAGGTATTCTATATCGTGACGTCATTGTAGGTTCGAGTCGTGGATCCGAAAAAATATGATGTGCCATTGATTAATAGTAATCAAAAACTCTATCATTCTAATTCTACTTTCTGAAGTCATAACCTCAATTATAAGCCTTGCCATCAGGCTGGGAACGCAGGACCGTAGCAAGCAAGTACAATGTTTAAATATTTCAATCAAAATTGTCTTATGGTAAACGCATGGTATAATGGTATAGATCGTATATGTATATAGAGGGCAGAGTTTGTAGAATGTAGACGAAACAAACGTCGTGATTTTTTGTTGCGTTTGCGAAGCAACATGCGTTTTAGTTAGCCATAGCCTTTTGTACAAGCATAAAATGTTGAAAGCTTTTTATTTCGTTTGTCGTTTTGTTTATGCGTGCATCGTGGATATTACGAGTTTACAACACTCGAGTCTCGCGAGCTTCTCAATTCGCAATGCTGCTGCACTGGTCGAACGTCGAAGAGATCTCAATGAGCGACTGGCAAACGCAAAGTTATTCCATTCATTCAATTCATTGATGAAACAGGCACGTACATATAGATTCGTGTTAATAGAATTGGTTAGAATTGTGAACATGATGTGCTTTTTGGAGCTTTTTGTCTTTTGCCATTGTGAGTGAGTGTTTGAGTTTCGAGAATTCGTTCGCGCCCGTCCGCCACCGTAAAACGCGTATCGGGTAATTTCTTATTATATTTGAACAAGCACCGAGCAGAAGGGGGGCCCTCAGCTCCTCAGTCGCGACGCGACATAAAAAGCACTTTTTATTATCGAATCTCGGTGCGTCTTGTTCCTCTCTTTCAATTTCGTGCAACCCGACACACTCCTCCGCAGGCACCAGCAGGCCCCGAGCACAAAACGTCAATTTCGTTTCTTCGCCACGGCGACGGAGCGTGTTATTACTAATATTTCATACAAGAAACAGAAACAGCATCGAAACGCAACAAAAACAACATCACATATTTCGTTCCCTTTTCCATTCTCTCCATTCAAACATACAGACTAGTTTGCTTTGTATATCCCATGTGCCCACTGCAGTACAAAGAAATCCTTATCATTTCATTCGCATCGCATTCATTTCATTCCCCAAAGTACGAGTATATGAAGTAGTGTGTTAATGTTTAACACTGGTTAAGATTGTTAATTCGTAGTAAGGCAATTCTATTGTTATGGCGGCCTGGCGGCGCAATCGAGGCGAAATGTGTCGAATTAATGTTTGCACGGATCGGGTGGAAAATCGCCACGCAATGTGGCGTTGCGTAATTTAGGTGAGCACAAAGTGCGCCGCATTAGTTCCATTTCCAGCAAATGTATTCTATTAATCGCTAATCGAACTCTTACAAGTGAAGAAAACATGCATTTTCAAAAACTCGATAATAATCACCATCGACACCACCTTTCAAAAGTGAAAGTTTAAAAATAAGTTATATAAGGGTGTACACTAATAATAGGCGGATATTCCACACGTAGCACGATTCTTTTGATTAACTCTAAGACGAAAATTTTAATACAAAAATGTTCAAACTTTCGAGGTCATTAAAGTAGCGATTTTTAGGTTACACAGCAGCTGTTCTAAAATTTGAGAAATTAATTTTTCCTGAAACAGTATGTAGGAGAATTATTAATTTTTTGTAAACTTTGATTTAAATTAATTTGAATTAATTCAATTCAAAGTTTTAAAGTGTTAACCAATCGGGTTAAATAATACTATTTAAGAGAATACTGAGTTTGCTGAAGTGTTCGATTTTAAAAACAGCTGCTGTGGAACGTAAAACAATTTTATGCCTATTTGTAACCTAAAAATTGCAAATGTGATAACCTCGTGTGATCCAACGGAGTGAGTTTGAACATTTTTGTATTAAGAATTTTGTCTTAGAATTAATCCAAGAACGAAGGGTTCATAATTTAGTTTTAAGCAAAACACAGAAAGAAGATGACAGGAAAAATGAAGCATTTTCGATTTTGTGACATATTTTTGAAAATTTGCCCAATTTAAAAACGAATTGGGCCTTTAACCTTTTTTTGGAAATTAAAAAATGCATAACATAAATAGCATCTCTTTGGTAAAATATCCAAAGTTATCCGTCGCACGGTCGCACGTTTGATGTAATTTAGTAAAACATCAAAAAATTATACACTGTCTCGATGAAAATATTGAGAAACTGATTCTAGGAAAATGTGTTCTGAAAATATCGAACAAAGTATATCAGCTAGTGCTGTCATTTTATAGAAGTTGTGATGGTTGCTGGTAGTAAAGTTTCAAATTTAGGCATTTCTGATTTGTACCAGTTTTGTCACACCTTTCCCAACTCGTCCCGAAGCATCATGTCGAGGGCGTATGTACGTGTTGCCTAAATGCCCAAATCCTAAATATAAAAACGATTTATTCAACAAAACGGCAGCACCTCCGAAAAACGGCATTCTGTCACGCGCCACACGGGGCGCACGTCCTGCGATCATTAGCACCCTTAAAACGTCCCTCGCCTCCCCTCAGAGCCACCCCTCATCGAGTTTGTACGTTCGCTCACTCCCAAGAATGCCCCCAAAGAGCGACACGTGATCTATTCATCTTTGATCACGATTCACCTATAGAGACGCTTGGAATTTGTTCAGTCATTCAGCAGTTGTGGTCAACGGTTGTTATTCTCTTCCGATTCATTGATGACTTCAATGCCTCTGCCTGTGATGTCGCACTAATATGGCGTTTGGGAAAAAGACGCAAGACAAAAGAAAAACAAAGCGACTATTAAAGTTGCCTGCTGGCGTTGCGCCCCCTATTATTGTATGCCCAGGGTTGCACTGACGCAGGAATAATGAGTGCGAGTGCGCGTGTCGTCCTTTTGTCCTTGCTCCTTGTGCCTTGTCATCAATTGTACAGCGCTATGCCCAAAAGGCGTGGAAGAAAAACTGACTCTCAAACGGTTGGATTCAGTTTTAGTTTTAGAAGATTTGGAATTGTGTGGGCTAATCCGCAATACATAAAAGCATTAAGCACTGCACCACTGGGAATGGCACTGCAACCCCTAGTGGCCTTCGTCGTTAACACCCTCGAACGCGTGCAGTTATTGTGATTGTGCTTGCCGTCGCTCAGTGTTTTCTTTCAAAATTACTCCGCCAAACTCGCAACTCAAAAGCTCAGCGCTCCAATTGGATTTTGGTTTGAATGATTTGGAACTGATCAAGAGATCACCACCAAGAGGACAAGAGGACGATGTGCACTTATGAGTGATGGAACAGAATGTGGAGATTATGTAGCATTAGCACCACTTCCAGAAAGCGTTAGCCATATAACTTGCAAACTGCAACTGTTATGATAAACATCTAAACAAACAATTGGTCCCACAAGCTTCCCAACCAAGTTCCAGGTCTGACCGAATTGCCGAATAATTTAAATCAGGACCAGCACCGGCGGGAGCAACCCGGACAACATTTTAATATTATGCAACCTCAAAGCTTCAACACTTCCAACAGCAAATTTCAAGCATACCTCTCAGATTGCAATCTTTATTGTGTTTGCACGTCGCGACACGTCGCTTCTTTGTTGTGAATTAATACAGCATGATATCAATCGATAATCTATTGGAGCTCTTCGGGCCTTCCTTTATAATGAAGATGTTGCTGAATGTTGAGTGTGCTCTGTGCTGTGGAAGTGTCCCTCATTAGTAAAAGATTCACACGCAGATAACGCACACAATCACCCAACATTCAACACAATCAACATATTCATGCATCATAAACTCTAGTCTTTCGTTGTCTAGTTCAAGCCAAAGCATTCATATATTCTTGATCGATTATAGTTTTCAACGGACCTGAGCATTCCACAAATATGTTTTGCATATTTTATCGAACAATCTTTTAGTTTGGACAGTGTTATTTCTTCTACATATTATAAATCGTACAACTTTTCTGAATATAGGCAACTTATTGTGCTTGTGGTTACATCATCGCACCGCACATGCAAAAAAGGCAAATGTTGCTATCATAAAGTTCTTTAAGGAGAAGTATCATGCTTGCACAGATTTGCATTGCGTGTAATTGTAAAACAAGCGAGAATGCTTGCATAAAACTGAAACACCAACAAAATAATAACATATGGTATTAGGATTCGGCTGAACTCGTCCGGAGTCGAAGACGGTCGCACTTATATTTGGCGTGTTAGGCAACTTCTTATACTTAAGTAGGAAAACATTGAATGTCATCTGTAAACATCTCTTATTTTAACTGCGATTTGCTTGTTATTCCTATCCTAATAAATTATTACCACTGTAACATAATATTCAATTATAATATAATAAATCAAACGCAATACGATATAATGTTGAAATGAAAGGCAGCATGAAACCTCTTGGTGGTTGGAAATTGAAACTTAATAGGAAATGTTATGTTTTGATTTCTGCAATTCCTTCAGCAGGTATCGCGTCGTCGCATTGTGCGAATTATGCATAATTTCATCATTCCTCAATGTGCACCCGTGCATCGTGCACGTGACGGCGACACGCGATATCAAATGTAACGTGCGCTGTGTGCCTTGTGCGCATTTAAGAATTTAACAATTTAACATGTAAATTTAGACTTTATACTTTGCTAATAACTTATATAGTGCAGCATGATATAGCTTGATGTTTTCAGGAGCGAACACTTGGAGCTTGGAAAGAGTTGTTGTATCTCGTGTATTATATCTATTATACGCTTGAAGGTTGTTTTGAGCTGAATGCTGATTGTGTGGCCTGCAATTTGATCCATCATTGACATTTGATAATTAGACCACCCTGAATTTTTAAACACGTGCACACAGCTCCCTATACTTGGAACACAGAGGACGGAGTGCGGGCTTGCACTTTAATACTGATGGTGCATTATCATATAAGGGTTGTAAAAGATGCAGCTCCATGCACCTTAAGCCAACCCGCATAATTCCTTCCTTGCGCAAGACTTAAGGTTATCGTCTACAGATGTTTAGGTCCCAAAGTATTTGCCCGATTGTATTTATTTAAACTGCATAGATGAATCTATAATTGAGGTTGGAGTCGTGGGTGTAAGCAAATTGAGACTTTTGCTATTTGGAGGCAAATATTTTCAAATCATTCAAACGGCAAGTCAAAATTTGTTTACATGGATTGTAACGTTTTCGTTGCATTTTTCTGGTCATAAATGACGTGTTTTTTTAGGACAACAGAAACATTAACATTTGTTATTTCTTTTAAAATTTAAATTATCATATATTGATTAGAATTGGTTACGAAAATAAATTAACATGAAATTCCCTATGGTGTCCTCCTGCTGCCGCCAAAAAGACATGAATATGAAGTTGCATACTTTCATCATTTCGCAAGTAATTCTTACCCAGCGCGATTGGAAACGATATTGGAAACAGATTTATTTCAACTCTGAGAAGGTGACAAGTGACATAAATAGTTTTTTCTACGACGACCTCTAAATCTGGTCATTATGACATCGCATATACAATGCGTAAAGTTCCAGTTTAATGATGGAGTATCTTAATGAATTCAATAAGCAACTAGTTTCGTAATGAGATTGCAGAAGAAGTTGCCTACAGTC